>JAUYWI010090364.1:0-12340 GCA_034780595.1 Parotoplana pacifica | reverse complement strand
TTTTGGACGAAAACCTGTTTGACTGTTCTTGATTTCTCTTTCGATTTTGTTGTTGTTTCTTTCAAGAATAACTTTTATTTATACTAGTGAAAATAAAAACCAATGTTTTTACAAGGAATGTAGGAATTGGTTTAACAATGTAATTTACCTTGATATTTAGAGCCATACCAGCCTAAATATCGAAGCCAATCATATTTAATTTAATTTATTTCAAGAATTTTTGAATTTTTTTTTGGGAGAGCTAACCATCTCTGGGACCTTTTTGGCTAATCTTATTTTATTTTAGAAAACTTGAAATTGTCATTCTTTTATTTGTTCCTGTTTTTAGAATACAGAACTTTCCAACCTTAAGCAAGAACATTCCTCATGTGGCACGCAGATCAGTAGACTACAAGAAGAAAAGAACCGATTGCAATCCTCCGCGTCTTCTGGTGTCGAAGAAGTCACTCTAGAAACAGTGGGCCGACTTCGAATGGAATTAGAAACTTTGCGTCGTGAAGGAGAAGACAAACAAAGAAACTGGGCCCGCGAGAAAAGGGATCTAGAAAGAAAGCTGAGCACTGCAATTGGAGAAAAGACCAATGGAGAAGTAAGATGAATAATTTTTTTGAATTATTTTTATAAGTTTACTATTTGGCTAATTTTAAATCTGATTGAAATTTAGTTGCCTACTTTACCGTCAATCCTGGATGCCAAATCATCCAATGGCGGGGATTCATCGGCGGACGCCACACTGGAACGCCCAACATCTAAACAACAGACCAAGATTCTTCTCCTCTCGGAGCAAATCACAAAATTGAATAGGTCCAGTATCGAGTTGAAGTTGCAGAATGAATCGTTACAACGTGAAATTCTAGAGAATCAAAGAAAATATCGTTTGGTTAAGGAGCAATATGAAGCAGAACAGGAATCCTGGATAGGAGAAAAAGCGTTTTTGGAGCTGAAAGCACGAGAAGTAAGTTTAATTGTACTTAGAGGTTGCTTTTATCTACTAGATTGATTTATATTTATATTTATGTACATTTGTTGAAAATAAAAACAGATATATGTAAAAAAATTCACTACATTGATCCTAAATTTGCATCTATGATTAGCTTATATTATATTTTATACAATTTTGTGGTAACATAAATGATAATAATAATATTAATTATACCTACTAAAAAATAAAACTGATTTGTTAATTTTATAATAAAACATAGGATTGGCAAAAAGAGTCTAAAAGATGGTTAGCTCTCCCAAAACAAATCCCAAAAATACTTGAAATAAATAAAATTAAATATGGTTAGCTATGATATTTCGGTTGGTATGGCTCTAAATAGACATTAATAAATAACTAGTTACTTTTTAACATCTATTTAGAGCCATACCAACCTAAAATACCATAGCCAACCATATTTAATTAAATGAATTTGGAGTATTTTTGGAATTTGTTTTTGGGAGGGCTATTCATTTTTAGGCCTTTTTACCAATATTATTTCAGTTTAATCAATGAAGTTTCGCTTTATACTACTAACACATATTGCTCGTTTCTAGACGGTTGCTAGGATGTATCAACAACAAACTAAAACAGAGTTTTATAATCCCTCAGACACTTGATATATTGCCAAATTTCACTGAAATCGGTTAAAGTTAAGTGACCAATATTAGTGCTGAGGAAAGAAATAAAAATAGAAGAACAACTTAAAGCTAACTTTATGCACACGTTGTTAGCAGAGCAAACTCAATCTACTAACTAAATTTGATTATTATTATTCGAGGGTTTAAATTTTATGACCTATGGATGTCCAAAACTTAGCCAATTTTCAGAAGTCCTATAAAACTCTGGCAAGGCTAGCTAGCTAGTAGAGTCCACGGTCTGTTGCCATAGGCCTAGATACCCAACTAGTTCAGATTAGAAAATATTTTCAAAAATAATATATAAAATACTAAATTAATGTCCACCTTTTTAAATGAAATTGGCATACCTTTTCGTCTTAAACACTTTAGAAGTCCAAAACTTTGTGTTTGAGACGCCAAACTACTTACAATGAAATGTGGATCACTTTTAGCATGAAGAACGTAAAACGTTGCTGCTTTCCACCAGACATTCGCTATCTGAAGCAAATATCAAGGCAACAGATATTGAAAAACAAACGAAGAAACAACAACTGGAATTTGAAAAAGTAATCAGTGAACTTCAAAAGGAAAATGCTGATCTTCAGGTAAAGTTTGATATTGAAACCACTGAAAAGAAAAATAGTTTTAATTCAAATCTTGATTTCTGAATCTAGAATTATACATCGATATTAAACCCATTTTATTCTAACAGGCCAAAGTATCAACGAGTGAAGAACAAGAGAAACAGAAGGTTCCCAAAGTACTTCAACGCTTTAATCGAGGTGGTGGAGGAAGTTCAGGATCTGGTAAGGTTTCCGGTGTCATGGAGACATCTTATGAGAAGGATAAGAATGAGTGGAAAGTTAAGTTGGAAAGAGCGGAGAAGAATTTGACCAAAGTTCGATCTGATCTTCTTGAACGTGAAGAATCCTGGTCGGCTGAGAAAGTAGAGCTCATATCTTCAACCGACAAAACACGCTTGGAGATGGAAAAAGAAATTGAAGTCCTTAGACAAACAGCTGCTCAAGTAAGTTTAGATGTAAACATCTACCTGACGACTACCAAAACAACCATGATATAATTTTTAACTTTAACTTATTCTAAATGTTTTATCGTCTATTTATTCTGATTTTAATGTTTATTTTCAGTATTGATATGTAGTATATTAAAAATTGAATTTCATTTTCTAAAATTAATTTTATTTTCTTAACGAACGACAATTAAATGGAAAGTTAAAATTTAATATTCCTACCCCTTGTTTTAATTTTGGAAGTATCCTTGCTTTGCTTACATGCCATGAATTTGTACATTGAGTAATTTTACAAAGCAACCTTTCTTCCTCTAAATAAAAGTATTGGTTTCTTTCAGTCTGAGACATATCACCAGCAGTGGCAGAACACGTACAAACATCTCCGGGAGAATGAAGATGCCCAGGAAAGAGAGACCAGGATGTGGAATCAGGAGCGAATTCATCTGCAGTACCGAGCGGAAGAAGCGAGACTAGTCGTGGATCAGTGGCTTTCCAAACTTAAAGAAAGTTTCGGAGATGTAAGACAATACTTTAGCTTCTGTTTTATTTACTGTATTTAGTAAACAAAACCAATTCATAAAATGTTGAACTTAAATAAGTGAAGTGCAATGGGAATGTCCCGCATTGAGGAATACCATAAATATACTGAGTTGTATTAACATAAACATGAAATGAGGCAATTGTATGCGAGGGGTTGTATAAAAACTTTTATGCTTAACAATATAATTTTTGAGACCAGATTATCAAAATTTCTTTGTGATCAACTGCCTCATTTCACTCCCCATCATATGAATAATGCATTCGATGATATGGTGACCCACTTGGGAGCAAGTGGTTTAAAATATTATTTGTTATGTTTGATTTGGTATATAACGCTCCTTTTATACTGCAATGTATTGCTTTCTTTATATACTTTCATTTAAATATAGTTGTATTCTGATAACTTATAAAATGTTAATATTACACTGCCTGGCCATTTTTTACGGTACAGCTTATATATACTATGTAGATAGGTAGCACCTAATTTACCTACATATTTTGCTTTGAAATTAATGTATTTATCAGTAAAATGAATTACCAGTGAGAAGAATTGGTTTATTTTCAGTGAATTAATTCATACCAATAATAATAATTATTATTTCCAGTGATATTTAATTGGTTTCAGTGCTTTTGCGAAAATTATCACTGCTGAAAATAATCTTGGTTTTTTAATTATAGTATCACAGAAAATAATGAAAGATATTTTTATTACAGGTTGATGTGGACAAAATCAACACATCACTTTTGAAAGATTCTGACACGGTATGTGGACACACAATTTCTATTTTCATTCAATCGCTTTGCCTTTTGTGGATTTATTCACCTATTTTAAATTATCCACAACCAAAGAAATTTTTTTAACAAAGGCAAAAAAATAAATATAGTTTTAATTATTCATCAATCAAAATGAAGAATTTATGTTTGGTAGATTTTCATAAAGTTACTGTAATTCAACAATTGTAATTCCTCTTTTCTGTAAAGATTTGTTTACTTTTTAGGCTGCTGATGGAGTCAGACAATTGGTCCTTGACATGGAAAAATTTACAAAATCGGAAAAGAAAATGCCAATCTCACAAATTCGAAGAAGGTAGGTAATCAGCATAATTTGTATATCAATAGCATTATAATCTTACTTTTTGGATATTCGAATCGTGCGACTATCATTCTCAAGCTATTTTGTTTTTTAAAGTATCCAAATTAAACAGATTTGCATTTTATATGATATAAAAAGAGAAGGTTTTGATTTCACTAAAATGTCGACTTCTCAAATGATCTAAAGATGGTTTTATTTCATGATTCATATTCTTGTCTGCAGAGTTGCCCCAGAGCAGTACGTCATCATTTGTTTTCTCTCATTGTACCTTTATATTATCATATTACGTCTCGACCTCATCATATTGCGGCCGAAAATTTTTAATAGTTTTATTATATTGCAAAATTAAGAAGCTCCATACAAGTCAAGAAAATGTGAATTATCATGTAGATTCTCTTATTAAAGAGTCGGCCTTATTATGATGGTTTCATCTTGTTGTTTTATTGAGTATATCTTTTGACAATATATCTCCAGCATGAAGATGATTGATATAGTGTTGTTTATTGCACGACTGTCTGTTTAAATTTTATGGAAATTGTTTACAAGTTCAAATTATATAGTCATTGTTTGCAAGATGTAGAAGCATAATAGTTATTTGGAAATGCTAAGGTGAAAAACAAAACAAAATGCACATACAGTAATAAAATATTTTGATGTTTTAATATTGTCAGACAACTGTAGTACTTAGTACTTTATATTTAACTTTTTAAAGCTTCAAATTTGTTTTTAATTTTGTCAAATTTTAATTCAACCTAACTTAATACATATTTTTAATCTTGGAATGCTTCGCCCCCTTTTGTACTACCTAACTATCTCAAAATGATAATATATCGCAAAAATAAACTCAGCTAGAAATAATTAAAAAATATTACAAAGACTACATTTGGCATTAAAGACCTAGATTTACTTTTACATACACCGAATAAATTATTTGTCCCAAATGAATCTTTCTTTCAAAATATTCAATTAAGGATACCATTCACTTACAAATTATAATGTCTAGCATATGTATAATTATAACAAAAATATATTGGTGTCCAGGTACTTAGATTCCCAACAAACGTCTGATAAAATTGTTCAGTAATACGGTTAGTGAGCTTGTTCTTTACTCTCAGCTTCGACTTAATAATAAAATGAAAGTAGAAATATAGTTTAAGAATTGCAGCGCATAACATCAGCTGTAGGATTGAAAATCTTCGAAGAGAGGTAAAAAATAGAACAAAAATCCATTCGACATTCTTACATTCATTGTACATATAAGTGGTAGGTACGCCCTAAGTCACTTTCCAACCAACCTTATTATTTTGTTTGTAATAGATGGAACATCCACGGAGGGTCCACTGAATCGTCTACCGGGTCTACCCAGGCGCTGCACACATTACAACCGCCATCCTCAACATCTGCTGGCGGTGGCACTCCCCTCCCCGGGGCTCCACGCTTCTCTGCCTCGCCGTTACTTGGAGGAGGAATTGGTGCCCGATCATCTTCCATGGACTGGAGTCCCTCCTCACTCTCCACAGCGACCGGCACTTATGGAAGTTCTATCCTCACGTTTGGTGCCGGTGGTATCTTTGATAGGTCCTCATCCTCTGCCGACATCTCGGTGCGCAAGCAGTCGGACTATCCAGATCCGAGTCCGGGCTTCATGCTGAGAGGCTCCAGGCAGAATTCCTCGGACTCTATTGCAAGTACTCCTGCTGAATACCTCAGTCCAGGACTGTCACATGGTGAGATTTGTTCAGCTGAGTTAATTGTATAAAATGTTTATCGTAGAATAGAAAAAGAAACATAATAATTATTATTATTTATTTATTATAAAAAACTATAAAAGGGATTCCATAAGCTGCCAATAGGCAGATCGTGATGGAGACCTAACTATTTACAATAATCTTTTCAAATGTATACAAAGGGTTAATATTTGAGTTGCATAGAGTAGTGGGTACAATTAGAAATTTTAAAGTAGTAACAAGTATAATCGCTTATGAGTATTAAAATGTAATTAGTAGAATTGAATAGGCAATTACTTTTATATTTGTGTATGTATAAGTTTTAGTAATGGCATGTTTACGCGGCGAAGTGATGTAAGATGTTCATTACAAAGTTTGTAGAAAGGGTGATGCATAATATAATATTATTTTGCTACAATTAGTAAAAGTATAAAGCAACCCAATGTATTGTCCAATGTTTTTTGGTATTACATATATTAAATCAATATTTATATCAATAAATAAAATTTGGATATTTTATCTTTGAACGTGTCTCTTTTTTTCGTATTTAAGTCTTGATTCGAGAGAGTTCCGTGTTATTGATACTTGTCTTCAGTAATTTTATTTTGATATGCATAGGAGTCTGCTGTTACAAATTAAGTGAACATACAAGTAGAAATCTATAAAATATAATGAGATTTCACAATTGTTGAAAACTAAACTTTACTTTCTAACCAGAAATTAATTGAGGAAAGGCATAGAGCCCCTTCTCCAGCAAAGAAAATTAGTTGAAGTTTTTCTCCAGCAAAATATAAACATAAAATTCTTTCTTCAAAATCAATATTTTTAGCAGAAAAAACAGACTTTTATTTCCTTTTTTTGGTAGAATTTTTTTTTCTAAAATGTGTTTAAAAAATTATATTCCAGTTATAACCGCCAGTTAAGTAAGATAATTTGAAATAAAATATAGAAACCAAAAATTTACTGTATAACTTTAACCTTTTCTCTTTTTTGCAAAATTTGCAAATTTTCTTTACTTTTATGCTTTGATATGAAATATACGAACATTTTATATTGCTCATGCCTAGCTGATGAGGCCCAACAAGGCCGAAACAGCTGTCCTGGGCTATCACTTGCGAATAATATAAATAAGTAGTATATTTTTTATCAAAGAAGACCTGCTATTTTTATTACTACTCTTAAACACATTGAAATAATACCTTCATTATAAATGTTCTCCTAGGTGGTGACTCAAACGATTATACTCAGCGGTCCTATACAGTTCCCTCCAAACCCTCGTCCTTGAGGTCGGCAGCTCTCTCGCAGTCACGACAAAGATTTTACGAGACCTATGAGAAGTGCATGACCAGCGACTCTGTGCCCTCTATCCCCACCCTCCTATCCGTCGCTGCGGGAGGATCAGCTGTCAATAAAACGGCAGCTGAAGGTGCCAAACCGCCGCTTCCTCCTGCCTCCTCTACACTCTCTCTCAGTAGTGACATCACAATGGGTGGAGGTGGCACTAGCCCTTCCGCGGGACTTCCACCAAGCAAACCACGTGGAGGACGAGTTCGATCTTTCTTTTCGAGATCGAAGGACAAAGAAAAGAGCAGTTTCCCTGACCTCAGTAAAACGGCATCTCTGACCAGGCTACCCAATGATAGTGGCAGTGGTAGCATAAAGACAGAGGGCAAAACTGGTCAGATTAAATCATTTTTATCCAAGTTCAAATCTTCCGAATCTTCAACCTCGTTGTCATCATCAGTTTCCAATATTCCTTCCACAAGTAAATATTTTCATTATACAATATTTTTATTATTAAACAATTCAGAGCCGCTAGCTTTGTTTTTACATATGCTATATGGCTAAACGTACTTTTTCCTTAATTGGTCCACCTTCATTTTTTCAGAGGGCCGTCATGTGACCTTGGGGGTGATCACATCAAAAACATTTTATACCAAATGATCCACAAACAAATTTTGTGAGCAAATTCCAACTTTCATGAAAATCGGTTCAGTGATATTCGAGCAATTTGAAAATATCTTAGGAATTTGCCCCCCCCCCTCCACTCCGGTCCCTACGAAGGGTTAAAATATTACCTAATATTTTGCATTAATTTCAATATGTTTTAGAAGATAAAAATTCATCCAAGTTTACAAAATCCACATCTCCTGCACCATCTTCAACTACAAAACCGACGACACCTCAGCCCTCCTCGCAGCCCAAAGACACTACTCCACCAGGCCCATCAACCACCGCCGCACCTAAAGATACGCCCATGACTTCCTCATCAACATCAAAACCATCCACACCAGCGACTGCCGACAGAGACAAAGACAAAGAGAGTCCCAAACCAGTGTTGAAGTCAAATACCTCACAGAAATTCGCCATAACAGCAGCTACAGCAGCCGCAGCCATGAAGGAAAGTGAATCAGCGCCGCTGAAACTCATGTCCAGTCTAAAAACGCCAGGAGCTTCCATAGGACTGAAACAAGTTAAGTTCGAAAATGCCTCTCCCAATGGAAGCGAGACTAGCAGTACAACCAGTAGCATTCGGCCATCTTCTGATAAAATTTCCTGTGAGTTAATTTTTGTTTTTGGTAACGTTAGAGGGCAGTTTAAGAAGCGTTTTGTAGATCAATTAGTAGGTCACAAGGAGGTAATTAAGGAGATTTACCTAGAGAAATACTTATGTTGAATAATAAAATGACAAATATTGTTATAAAAACATAAAAAGGTACAACATAATAAAATTCGAATTTATATATTATTTATAAAAAAAACACAACAATAAAATAATTGATTTCTTGCTCGAATTTAAAGTATTCTATTGTAAAAGTTTGCCGCAGAAATCTTTGTGAACTGGAATGATTTTTGACATTCAAAAAGAAGTGAACATAGAGATGTGAAAGTGACTAGAGAAAAGGAATTTTAACTATGAAAATAAACAATTTATAATATACCTAATGTATTTTATACATTGTTGCTATATATGTACATTAGACAGGTACATTTAATTTATTTTGCTGATCTTATTTTTATTGATAAAAACTTTTAGCATCATTTTCAGAAAGGGGAAGTCGCATCCGACAACCACTCCCCCCCCCCTGTGTATGTACGCCACCAATATTTTAAACATTTAAACTGAAAAAAAAAGTTGTGGGAAAAAGTTTCAGAATTATTATGTTTCATTGGAATACAAAAGATCAATCAAATTTAAAAATTAATAAATTAATAAATTTAAAACGGAATATATAGCCGCATTGGCTTTAAAAAAACTTGTACCTGTTAATCTATGAATTTGATTAAACTTTTGCCATTTGAAGCAGGCTATGATGAAGCAGGCTATGATGAAGCAGGCATGAAGCAGGCTATGGTCTGTATTCACAAAAGTGACTATGTCAGGCATAAATTTATCATTTAGGCCGCGTTTTTAATTTATGCCTTATTCACAGATCACTTATACAGTACTGTGCAAATTAATTGCAACACCAGTAACATTTTAGATTAATATGAGATAATTTATTTTACAAGTAATTTATTTTAAGCATAATTACAGTACCAATAGTAAAGATATAATGAAGTCTAAAAAAGAGTTGAAGTGTATAAAGTGTCAATATCCAGTGTAACCTCCCCTAACGCGACAAAGTTTGACGACACGATTTGGCATTGTACTATAGGTATTTTGAATCATCCTCATGTCAACATCATTGTGCCATATCTGCTGCAATCAGCTCGGGGCGGATGGTGTAGGCACGCTTGTGGACCTTCAATTTGAGAAGCGACAATATATGCTCAATGATATTCATGTCTGGTGAAAATGGGGGTCAGGGCAGGACCCCGAACGCCATTCTGCTGCAAGGAGTTGATTATATACGACGGGCCGTGTGTACTGGGGCATTGTCGTGCATAAATATGAGGTTGTCACCAATGGTTTCAGGTACAGCATGATTCACAACGATCTGCATTTATGGTGCCATGGATGGGCACTATGGCACCAGGTCCATCGCTGGTGATGCGGCCCAAAATATAACCTTGACCTGGAAATTACGGCGTTGCTCAGTGTGTGTGTCGTTGATTCTTCCTCCTCTGGCCCTGCGCACGAAATTTGACCTGGCAGAACCAATCTCGATACCAATCTCGTCACTAAAGACTACATTGCCCTAGTCATTGGCTGTCCATTGGAAATGTTGGCGGGCCCAATTGTGACGGACTAACTTGTGGTTGGGTGTGAAAGCTGGTGCAGCGCGTGGGCGGTGGGCGGTGGGCGACAAGGCCACTGAGGATCAAACTGCGCCTGACGGTGATGAAGTGTGCCTGATTCGACTCACCGTCCACTTTTTTAGGTTTAAATATATTGCTATTCTATTTCCGCTTGATTAATGCCTTGGAATTTCCTAAATCTTATATTCTCGCAATTTGAACTTTGCAAATGGGGTTGCAATTAATTTGCACAGTACTCTAGCTTAAGACAGACATAAATGGGCTAAAGTTATGCCACGGTTTTATAGGAAGTATAAATCATGACAAAATTGCTCTGACCAATGACAACTTTGAAATCGCCCAATGTAAATTTCCAACTCATTCAAGCCAATCACAACTATTTAGTAGCTATGGAATTCCTTTTGACTGAGTCTGGCTTAGCTACGCCTTTTTATGTTATCTTTGAATATATGACATACATTTATGTTGCAGTTGTTTATGTCTGACTTAGTTAGGACTGTCATAGTTCTATATCTGACATAACTTGGTACGCTTTGCCTTTTGTGAATACGGGCCAGCCATAAAACAACATCATACTCTCATCTTAGACAAATGAAACTACTTCATCGCTAAAAGTTTCTTTTCTTTCCTTCTAGCCTCAAGCAAACCAGGCACTACCGACGCAGGAAAATCTTCCACTAAACCGTCCCTTGTCGGTTCGTCAATCAGTGAAAGAAGAAAACTTTTTAACAAGTCGGAAAGTTTACAGTCATCCTCATCTTCTAACAGTAGCAAACCATTCTGGTTAAAGAAATAACAAAATTGGTTAATCATCTAATTATATCTAGTTATGTTATTTATATTTCCGTATTTTGTACAGTTTACTTTTTTTACTGAATACTTTTCTTATGAATTGCATGGTCTAACCTAAAGGTCACTTTCAAAATGTGATATATATTTTATACTATTAAAAATTGTTTTATATCAAAACACTAATTTAAAAAAAAAATCAAAAAGACTTTTACTAAAACTTAATCATGACTTCACAATAATTCTTCTCTTCAATTCTACTAATTCTAGTCTTGCTGTTTTTCGACATATTGACATCTAGTAAGTTGTTTTTTTAATTGCATGCCAGGTTTAATGTTTCGCTCTCATAGTCTTTAAATAAATTTTGTAATTAAATGGTCTAGTTTTCTTTTTGACGGGTCTCGAATTTATAGGTCGACTAACATATATAATTTCACTTCAGAATACAATTTTTTAATTGTAAGAAATGGTCAAGAAAAATGATAAAGAAAAAATGTAAGTTAGTAGGGAATAATCAAAGTGGAAAAAGAAAGGAAACAAGCTTTTCAAAAATCAGTTTTGTTTATTTGATATGAAAAACTGACTCAGCCATCATAATGCAAACATAAAAGTGGAATTATTTCAATGGTATGCGAATAAGTTGTTAGAAAGCTAGTGGTCTGGGAGCTAGTTCGAGTTTAATCCTACACTTGTAGTTTTAGTTGTAGAGACCGTCACTAGTAGTTTACAAAAATGTAAATCTTAAGTTGCACAAAGGGTCCCAGTCCCTCCATCCAAGGGCCACTCAAAGGGGTCACAAAATGTATTTTTCCTATACTGAAAATTATCAGTAAAAGAAGTTGCTTAGATTTACTGAAATGTACCCTACAGATGTCTAAAAATATCATAAACATTTTCTGAAAGTTTTAAATTGCATATTTTATTTACCGAAAGTAAAATTTTTGATAGTTTTATTTAGAGTAATAATAATTAAAAAAAGTATACTTTGATAAAAATATACTACTTATTCATATTACTCGAAACTGATCAGCCTGAGTAAGTATATTTCATATAAAAGTATAAAAGAGAGGACAATTTGCAATCTTTGCATTAGAAGAGTGGAAATAGAAGATTTTCAGAAGAATATGTTAAAAAACCTGTTTTTTATTAAACAACACTCACGCTGTCAAAGCAGGTCCTGGCCAATTAATGTGTTAAGAGTAATAATTTGGCCGAAACAGCTGTCCTAGCCAATCACTTGCGAGTAATATAAATAAGTAGTATATTTTTATCAACCTATCAACATCATCCAGCGTCGTCCAATTGGGCATTTGCTGCTCGTGCTGCCATCTTAACTGCCTTTTTCCAGGCGTCCCGATT
>JAUYWI010090353.1:0-12342 GCA_034780595.1 Parotoplana pacifica | reverse complement strand
ATATTTTTGTATGCAAAAAATGTTATAAATTCCCAAAATGTTCTGTATTGTTTACAGAACATTTCGGGAATTTATAACATTTTTTGCATACAAAAATATCGAAAAGGCAATTAAGAAAACCAACAACGGATAGATAGATATCTTTTAATTTAAAACTATGATTCTGTAATTCAAATTGACGCATCCTTTATTTGTAATTTAAATGCCTGAAAAGGTTTTAAAATAAACCGAAACCTAGGTCGCGCATAATTTTATTTTTCTTAGTATCAGAGATATCACTAACTTACTTAAACTTCATAAGTTGTAGGCAATTTTTACTGATGAAATGATAACGAATCCATTATTAATTAATTAGATAGACACAAAAATTCTACTTTATAAACTTGGTATTGATGCGTTCTTTCAGTTATTCTATTTTATGTAACTAGCAACTTAATAAAATCTAAATTCACCTGTAAATTTGGTCTTTTTTAGTTGAAAACTGAACCGAAGATTTTCTTGATTTTTTAGAAGGATTTGATTTATCTGAAAATAATATAGGAATAGCACAAATAGACAAAATGTTACATTTTAGTATGATTTAAATAGCTTGCTCAATCGAAAATTCTCATCTATTTAAAATCTACCTGATGACGTATTGATTTCATTGTTTGAATCATTAGGTGCAAAAGTGACTTCCCGAGTTGTTTCGGATCTGGAAGTTAGATGAAAAAGAATTTATTATAGAAAATTTAGTATACTTAGTGTACAATCTGAATTCTCCTTTCCAATAACTTGTTGAAGCGGGGTCTCTACCCAGACTTATAGATTACGAGGAAGCAAAGGGGGCTGACACAATTGTTTTACATGATTAAGAATGTTAAAATATTTTCTTTCAAAAAACAAATTTCTTTGTATTATACTTAACACCATAAATGATAAATTAATTAATTTTATGGCAAATAATTTAAAGTACATGTGAGACAAATTATACAAATTTTCATTTTCAAAGTCGCTTTTGTCAGCAAACAAACCGCCGCCACCTGTGGCTCTGAAGACTAATCAAAATAGCAATTTGTATACTTCCCATAAATACATATAAACGTTCGTTTTATTTTCTATTAAAGTTTCTACATATACCTACAGGGTGCCTGATAATAATGCATTAAATTGCGGATTGATAATGTTGTATTCTCACAAATTTAAAATCGGTTAGAGAATTTTGACTTCCTAGCATTTCATTATTGACTGCCGCTATTCAACGTATTAAAATAACCTGTCTATCTTTGTCCATTTTCTCTATCTCAGGAACGAAATGTGCAGATAAACATCAATGAAGTATGGCTTGGCATTCGTGGATGTAGCGGCATGATGGGGTCGAAGGCTCACATCGGGGCAGACACTGTTAAATATTTTTCAGAAAACACTGTTGATTTTATTAAACCTGAACAATAACCTTCAAAAAGTTCTGATTTGAATGTACTCAATTACTGTATGGAGTCTACTCTTAAATGAAGTACAGTTACCCATAAAGGAGATAGCGGACATTGAAACATTGAGAAGGCTGTATAAACGGAAGCATGGAAACTGTATGGAATGCAACTGAACATTGGGTGTAACGTTGAAGGCATTGTATAGATTGTAATGGAAAACATTTGGAACAATTATGAACATATGATTGTAACTCGAAATTTTGATGAATTTGTAAATTTTTCAAATTTATTGCTTCTTTACCAAACACCCTGAATGTAAGTAATTTCTGTAATTTTCTGTAAAAGCAAATGTAAAATCATTTTTTGCTTTAGAAATATAAGAATCATATTACTTTTAAAACTTACTTTTTCTTTTTTCTATCTTTTTTGGTTGAATCAGATTTCATTAAATGCGACGAATTTGTCCCTAGAAATAAAACAAATACCATACAATGCATTATTTAATATCCTAAATATTTTAGTATCGGCGCCAGGGGTGAGAGGCTACACTATGAGTATGGTTGACCTTTATCCCCCCTTTGTAAGGATCCCGGTCCTGACATAAGCATTCTTACCTAATCCCAACTGTGCAGGCAAACTAATAGCCCGACTTCCAGGCCGTACATAGTTATCATAAGGGACTTCATCGTCGTCCTCTCCGGTATCTCCACGACCATATCTTGGAGTCCTTACCCCAGTGTCTGAACTTCTCTCGATGTCATACGTGTGTATTTCATCAGCATTGTCATCACTATCACTATACACCTCCTCATCATCTTCATCTTCTTCGTTGTAGTCCCCTTGGCCCACCTCGTCTACGCCATCTTCGTCATCAACATCATGGTTGCCATTTTCTCTAGACTGGGAATTATTGCTTAAGCTGGATGCAAATGAACTGCTGTGACGACTGTATCCCCTAACGTGAGTACTACGAGATTCCGAATCTGAGTCGTCCAAAGGTCGAAGAAGCAATTTGCATAATTTTAATTCACGAAATATTTCGGTCCTGCAATAAAATCAATGCAAAGCGGAGAATGAGTTAGATTAAAGAGACATCTTACTTGGTTGAATAATTATAGCAAAACAAAACATTACGAGGCTGAAAGAACAAAGAAGTGACGAGAATTAACTCCGAAATAGTTAAGACTTTATAAGGAGCGCAAAATGTCATGATAACAAATTAGCTTTATTCAGAATCATCATCAGTGCTTGTTGGCTTGTCTAGATTAGGTTTATTTAGTTTGATCAGCTAAAATATTAAAGGCAAAATTTTATTTATACAGGAATAACTTAGAGGTTATCGCAATAGACTGGCAATCCTTAGACATGAGTTTAAATCCACACTATTAAATTGATTCAATTATGAAAATCAGCTTGCAGGCTGGTAATCTGCATGTCGGAAGTTAAACTGAATAATGTATGTTAAAATTTATCTAAAAACCGTTAAAGTTATCATTGGCTTTTCATGGAGAGAAGCTATATTTTTATATTTGAATTTAATAGTATAAATAGTTTAAAGTGATCGTTGCTTAAATAATATCATGTACAATAATCATCTAGAATAATCATTTGTTTTTAGATAAAACGAAAACATTTATTACTCGATTAGCTTACTTGAGAAACAGTGGTAATCTATTCTCTTTTGTCCACTCCATAATCTTTTCCCTTTCTTCATCTGTAGCACCATAAAGCGGGGTTGCACCATCAACTAAAGAATCTTCAGGATTAGACTCTGCCAGTCGCAAAGTTCCTGTAAGCCGATGGTACTGCAAAGCTTGGGGGAATGCCTAAATTCAAAATTTTTAAAAATAAGGTTTATAATTCTTAAATTCAATAAAAAATATTGCCAAAATGATTTACTAAATAACATAATATAGCATAATATAGCATTGTAATTTCTTCTTCCTCTTCCCTCCATTTTTGTCAAACACAAGAGTTTTGGGTTATTTTTTAGGATGTAATGAACAATATTTACTTACTGGTAGGCTTAAAAAGGAATTAAAATAGTCTAAAAACAGGTCATCATAAATTAGAAGATCTTCTAGATTGTCAGAAGTTATTTCTATGGCAGCACCTAGAAACAAATACAAATATAACCACCTTTAAAAGACAAGCATATAATTTTTAAATAAAATCTTTTGTATATTGTTTATTTTTATTAATATGTATAAGAAAGGTATAGCTGTACCTTGAAATATGCCAACTATCAATTTTGTACTAGCTGAAGTTTCAAATTTTGTTTCTATTTATAAATAGAAAATTTTATACAAATAGCATAGATGGACAATTTTAAAATTTGGTTAATTTTGTAAAACTGAGAATTGTCTAAAACCATAACTATTTATAATTGCAAATCCCTATTTTCACTATTTGTCTTTGAAATAAAATTTATACTATAAATCAAAGAATTACATAGTAGTAAAAAGTATAATTATTTTAGTGTTTTTAATCTACATTATCATAATTCACTAAAGTTTTATGCCACTGAATTTAGTTCAAGGATGAACTAGACAATTCCAGAATGGCAATACATATTTATAAAAGTAAAGTTTAGGTGCATGAATATGTATTTCAAAAAGACAGGAAGAATTGTTAGGACAGGTTAAATTTTTACAAACAATTAGTTACATTTTGTCAAGTTTCATCTTATTTTATTTTTTATTGATAGATATTGATAAATTTTATATTTACACATTGACCTTACAAATTATATAGGAGGTAAATATTATTTATATTATAATTACAACTACTACATACAATTACATAGGATAAGAAAAACATTTAAATACATATTAATTTGATTAATTACTATAAAATAGTAACAACTCTAAAATAGATTATTCCTACATTTTTATGTAAGTAATTTTAAATTAAATTTTAGAAAATTAATGATGACTTTTGATAGCTTGATAAATTTGTTCATTATTATTCAATATTGAGTAAATTTATTATTATTAATAATAATAAGTTAGTTTATTGTGAAAAAACATTCTCTACTAAAGGTTACCAGAGGCTGCAATGACATGTATAGGTTGGTTTGACAATACAGGTATTTAAAAAAGCCTTCCAGTACAACTAGAAAATAAATAAATGATGTTAGTTTTAATTAGATTTATAAGGGATACTTACCTTTCATTATTAATTTCTATCTAAATACAGCCATCAAAAATTATTGTTTTTAATTTGCAGTTCTTTCATCTACAATACAAAAATGTACATACAATATTAGAACTATATAGTTTATTTAGTTAATCATAACAATACTGGAAATAAAGGACAGTAAATAAAATTAAAAGTTAAGCATTTTTACTTCCAGACAATTGCTTCTCAGTGTCAACAATTGATTAAAGTATTCCATAGCTAGATTATTTCAGTTGATACATTTTTGGTTATTTCAACTTATGATAAACCAAACTGTTAGTTTTATCCTACTACATATGTCAAAGCTATTCTAGTTATGACAATTGTATACTGATGCTATTTAATTCATAATTTATGATTCAAATTCTGTCATTTAGAATTTGTCAATTTCAGTAATCTTTAGATTTTACCACATATCTATAATCAATACTGTATAATTTAATTATAAATTTATAGTTTAGACTTATCTCCTACAACTTTTCATAAAAAGATTTGTCAATGCAAATGATTATGCTAAATAATCTTAAAATTGATATTTTATTTTAGCTTGAAGTCTAGATTTCAAAATTTAATTTTAAAATATTTGGACAATCTTCCATTTATCATATACAGCCCCAGTCACTTCAAATTCCCATGTCTAAAAATATGTGGGACAAAATGTGCTGACATTGAAGGGCTGTTCCACCTCTTCAGCAGACATAATACTGCTGTAGACTAGCAACATAGTGAATGAGTCTCCTTTCCACTATGTTGCCAGTCTACATCAACGTTATGTCCACTGAAGGAAGTACAGCCCTTCAACATCAGCACATTCATCCCACGTATTTTAGACATGGGTATTTGAATTGGCTGGAGCTGTATTACTTATATATTTATGGAACCTTTTTTACAAAATGTTTGTCAATGGAAATTTTTGCTGTATAATTTTATAATTGATATTTTAGTTTAGCTTGAATTTTGGATTCTGAAATTTAGGTATAAAATATTTGTATAAACTTTTAATATGCATATATTTAATTATACATTTAAAGAGTAAGAAAGAAAACAATGTTTTTAAAATAATAGTTCATGGTACATAGTCAATAGTACATGGTAAATGTAAATTGGAATTTCCAAGATAAGCATTGTATATGCTATCACCAATGTATTTTCCAATATCTAAAAATAAGTTTGAAATTTCCAAGTAATGCATTGCTTATATAAGGACCACAAAACAGCATACAAGCATGATAATTAAACTTACAATCATGATGAGACATACTTATACTATGCAAGAACAAGTATTTGTTATAAAGGAGTATTATTCTAGCAATAGTTACAAACATGTTGAAGAAGCATGGGCTGCTGCCTTTGATTATGATCCTCCAGCAAACTCTGCTATACATGCTTTAATTTCAAAGTTCAACACAACTGGAAGTACTACTGATGCACCTTGATCAGGATATCCAACATTGGTGCTAAAAGATGATAACCACCAGTTGGTCACTACAACTTTTTCCCCAGTCCTCACAAATCTACTCACCTACTTTTTTCTCTGGGGTGTGTTGAAGAATGCAGTTTATGCCCATAAACCTAAAGCAGTTGCAAATTTAAAAGAGTGCATTCAACTGGAAAAGAAGAAAGTTACTCCAGATATGTGTACTAAAATCTGTTAAAGTGTTATCCAATGCTTTAGTGATTGTTCAGCAAGATTGACATTTTGAACACTTATAACAATTAGTTTATTTATATCACTTAATTGTCTATTGTCTATTGTATTCTCAAATCTAAGTCAAGTTTTGGGTTCAGTTACTTTTGGTGCACCCTGTTTAATAGAGGACAAATTTAATCACCTTACATTTAACTAATAAAAATAGAAAATTTATTTATGCAATAAAATTTGATTAGCTTATTGGAATTCTTCATATTTGGCATATCTATATTTTAATAGTATGCCAAGTCTAAAAGGCATAAATTTGTCCAAAGTCAAAAATTGAGATCTACTGAATTTAAGAACATTCATTATACTAGGGCTGATCCATAAACATTGTTGTTTTTTCACATCTAAATTGCTCTATACTAAATGGCAAACCAGATGATAGTTTTATGAAATTAAATTGGAAAGATATAATTTGGATTTAGATTTGGATGTGGAACTAAGGAAGTCATAAGCATAATGTGAACAATCATAGAAAAAGGTATAGAACACACCAATGAACAATTCCATTATTTTTGAGAATTAGTATATATATATACTAATTCTCAAAAATAATGGAATTGTTCTATCTAAATCAATGCTGTTTATATAATTATTCATTTACAAAGCTTTACTTACATTGCTCAAGGTATAGATAGCTCTAGACCAATAATAGTCAAGTAATTGTAGCTAGCTTCTATCTGATGTCATATGACATCAATCTCTCTATACCTCTATGCCATGTAAGTTAAACTTTTAAATAGATAAAAATAAACAGAATCATTTTAACAAATTGGTGTGATTCCCATAGCATAATGTTTAAATGAAAAAGAAAGAGCCCAAATGCTACTAAACTTGAAGAAATAAATAAAATTAAAATATATAGAGCTCTATATTTCACTGTTAAACAACCTATTCAAAGGCAAAAATAAAATAAAGTGAATTTAACAGACAAGAAACAATCAGGAATCAATATGTGTGATAATGTAATACAAACCAGTAGGTACAATTGGAAGCAGGCAAACCAAAGTAACAAGTATGTAAAATGGTAGGAAGTAATAAAAGTTAAAATGTGAGTTCTACAAATTGGGTTAATTCAAGATGGTTGTTAATTTCTGGGGGGTGTTAATGAGTAGGGCCTCTTTAGCCCATAGTGTAATAATATTCAGCTTAATGGCAATTGTCTTGAATTTGATGTCACCACTGCAGTGAGATCTGTGGATGAATATAGAGTTTGTCTGGCTCATCCTATCTGACAACTACACATCAGAGCCAGGGAACACTACAATACCCAGACAAGCATTATATTCATTCCTGATTGTTTCTTGTCTGTTAATTTTATTTTTGCCTATGAATAGGTTGTTATAAGGCTTTATATATTTTTATGTTTTAATATTTTTCTTCAAATTTAGTAGTATTTGGGCTCTTTCTCTTTCAGAATCATTTTAGCTCATATTTTTTCATTATTTTTGAAAATTAGTCTTCATTAACTTTGAAAATGTATTTGACAACGTGAATTGGAAAATACTCATGGAAACATACAAAAGAATAGAAATTGACTAGAAAGACAGACTTATTCCATATTTCTATATTAATGAAACAAAAAATGTAAAAATAAAACAACAGATCTAGGGAGATAGGGCAAGGAGTAAGGCAGGGATGTCTATTATTACTATTACTTTTCTCAATTTATACCAAATGCATGATGAGTAGAGTATTTAACAATGTCTGTGAAAGTTTTTTAGATAGGTGGTGAGTTAATACAAGAAATACGCTTTGTATATAATCAATGAACAGGGACTACAATAATATAAATAAACTCAGCAATAAAGCTTTAAATAATTAATATATGGATCAACATAAAGAAACCAAAAGTAATGAGACAATCATGAATGGAAAATGAACAGTCAATACTAATGGCCAACCAGTAAAAGAAGTTAAGAAATTTATTTTAGATGGAAGATGTCTAAATGAAATTTAAACTAGAATAGCAATGGTAAAAACAACATTTACAAAAAAGAAGAGATCTTCTAACCAAGTCAGAGTCAGAAAGTTGAAACAAAAATGAAAATGAAGCATATTTCTATATGGTTCTGAGACATGGAATATTACATGAAATTAATTAAAAAATAAGTTATTTGAAATGTAAGAATGGAGAAAATCTTATGGTAAGACAAAAGATAAAAGTCTTAGCAGATATCAATAAAAGAAAATACTTACTAAATATCATTACCAATAATAAGAAAAAATTGACAGGTTACATATTGAGAAGATAACCAACTAAAAACAGTTATCAAAGGCAACTTATCTATCTCGAAAAATAAAAGCCAAGACAAACCAAAGTCCATGGAATATATGTAAACAGATCTAGTAAGAGTATCATATTTATCTAATGAGGAACTGCTACATAATAGGGAACAGTGGAGAAAGTGAAATCCATAGACATGACCTGCCATGATACATACAACAAGATAGATAGATATTATGATGTAATATTTTATGGTTTGTTTTCAAATTTTGTTTAAAAAATATTACTAAGTAGGCCATTAATTACTCTAATAATGGCTAAGTTGATGAAAACTATGCAAAACTAGATGTATGGTTGTTTTATAATATAATTTTATTTATTTTGCCTTAAAATTGATATATGTACTGCTTGAAATCTCTAGTACATATGTCCAAATTTCATACTAACAGTTATGGGTATACCCTTTTAAGAATCTATGATAGCTTTAGTTTAAAATTAAATTTTTCAAAGGTTGTAGGTTATGTATAGTAATTTACTATAGACAAACTGATTATAGCATTGGAAAGTAATTTTAATGTCCTATAACAAAGTTATGTTTAAATTAGAAACTGATATTTAAGCCCTATATCTACCAAAAGTATAAGCTCATATCTTAATTACACTTGTATAACATGAGTAATTTTTAAAACTGTAATTGTAAAGGCCATTTGCTAATACTAGTTTCTATTTTATTTTATGTTTTATGTTATTAAAACTCTTGTCTAAATTATACTCTATCCAAATATATTGTAGATTATAGCATAAATTAAAAAATAGTTTTAAAAATGGAATTTTCTTATTTTGGTTTTTGATTATGTATAGAGTTTGTTATCTTAAATCAAGATTTATGATTCTTGTTCTCTAATGTCCCTTCAACATTGTGTAGAGTTGTTCATAGGGACTCCATCACTATATCCTCATAAATGTGGCTAACCCTAGTCACCCAGATATAAGGGCTGACAATTTGGGCTAGCCAAATAAATTAAATAAAAGCTTATTTTGGTATATCAGGTAGAGGTAAAATTATTGTTAGTATTGTTTCAACTTTCAATTGTGAAAAATCTAGGTCTTTTACCATATGCCTTTGTTTTATGTATACTCTGAAGGGGAAAAATTATATGAGAGTTTTCATTACAAAATTTGTAATTTATGTAATGAGAATCTCATTTTTATCAGAATGAGAATCAAGTATTTTGTAAACTATAAATTAGGGTTAGGGTTAAAAATAGATTCTCAATTCTGGTTTTAATGAATGATAATAATACTCTCAATACACAACGAAAAAAAGACTCTTGATACATAAAATAAAAATTATAGAATGAAACTCTTGTTACATAGAGATGCGCCTCCGAAGGGTTTTTGTTTAATTGTCTCAGTGCTAAAGTTTTTTATCTGAATGGGGCTCATAAAATGTTTGATAGAAAAAACAAAAAAGGAACTCTAACGGAAAATTGTATTTATTTAGATCACAGAGGGTCAACTGAATATTTACTATTACAAATTCATTAATTTTTCACTCTCTTATTTATTGTAAATTTTAGTAGAAACCATCTTTAGTAATTCAAAACTTTAAAAGAATAGTATAACATATAACTTATAATTGTATACTACACGTAAGTTTACATAACATGATAAACACTTTTTATTTTAATAATACATAATCTGTTCAGAATTTAACAGAATAATTAGTTAGAGAACAACTAAAAAATAGAATGCAAGAATTTAATTCATGCGTCTATTATTTTGTTTCTAAGAGACGTAAACAAATATGATTTTATACATTAAAACAAGTAGAAGTAACTTTTAATAGTTATAATAAGGTTTAATACAATGTGAAAATGAAATTATATTGTCAATAGCTCAAACTTTGGTTTATAACTGAACTTTATTTTTTTAGAAAACGGAAAATACTTGTTTTGCTGTATCAGTGTATAACACATGTTTTTAAACATCTTTTGAATATAAATTTGAGAAAGACATTTTATTTTTTTGCGTGTATTCAAAGGTTTGTACGATGTTTATTCATTCATTTATTATTATATATTACCCAATATTTTTATTATAATATTTCAAATTTTACCTTTAAATGTTTTGGATGTTAGTAGAAATAATATCTAATCAGCTGTTTAAAAGGTCATTAAAATGAATTTTACTGAATGCTTTATTATTTTTAACATACACTATTTATGAAATTTGAGAAAATGTATTAGCATATTTAATACAGTAGTACTAAAAATGTCAAGTTGTTTTGACAAGTAAAAAAGACATCAAATTATTTTTTTTATCAAATTTTAATTCAGATTTAAAATTATTTCATTGGTTGGTTAGTAAGTAGTTAGTACATTGATTTATCAAATACCATTTGTCAACAGTTACCTAACTCTGACAGGTTAATTTGACAAGAAAATACCTACCTTAATGAATTTGCTCCATTTGTAATGTTGATCTAGTCTATTTTAGTAAATTTACTAAATAAAGCCAGCTAACTAATTAGGCAGCAATTACTTTTAAAATTGTCTTTAACAAAGAAATAAAAATAAATAATTTATGAAGTAAAAAAATCCCAATATTGAACTTTCCCTATTAAGTTATTTTTTGGGGGTATGACTAGGGATCTGCCTAGTCAGTCATACCTATATATATAACAGCATTCATATTAGTGATTATATTAATATTATAATAATAGATTAAGAAGAGAGAATTTCTTCAGGTACACAAGCATTTATTTGACAAATATTTTGGCTAGTGTCATAGGTTACAAATAAAATAATTACAATGAATATAAGGTTAAATACTAGAAATGCCATACTTACTTAGCCACACAGTGGATGGTCTATTTAATACATCTGCCATGCATGTGGCTAAGTATGGTGTTAGCCACATAATGGACAATATTTTTACACCAACTTATCATTAAAATAACTTATTCAAGAAAAATCTGACCCTAAGGATTTATTAAAAAGTTTATTTTTAACAATATTTTTAGAAAAACATGTCTGCCATGTGGCTAAGTATGGTGATTTATCTATTTTAGTAATAATTTTAAATTTATCACTGTTAATTCAATTATAATGTTTGTATTTAATACTATCAGTTTTAAAATTATTAATTGTTAAGTATGTAGTATACCAGAGACCTATATTACTATGTCATCATTATTTGTTGAAACTGACAGTTTTTATTCAATGAAGTGTGAATTGTTTTTTTGTCAAAAATTAATAACTAATAGATGGTAATAGTTTCCCATTACAAATAGGCCAAATTCAGTATTGGGCCACTTATATTATATTTATATATTTAACTGAAATGCAGTGGCTAATTGTTTCACCTGGTTTTTAGTACAATATTATTGGTCCATCTATTTATAATTTGCATCATATAGATTGTTATGGTTGTTACCATATCTATAGCATTTCCATTTATTATTGTCACAGATATTGTACAATAAAAAATACTTACACCAATATGACTTTATAGATAGTGCTGTCAATTTAATGGAACAATGGCATTTATATATATTATTCAGGTCTGAACAATGGTCACTTCATTTTTTTAAAGCAATTGAAAATTTGGCCATATTTTCAATAGAATGACTTATATGAGCAAATTATAAATAGATGGACCAATAGTGAAATCTAAACAAAATTAAAGAAGTTATTAAATATAAATTACTATACTTATAGGAAATAAATTTCATTATTATATAACAACTATATATATCTAAACCTACGGTAGTAGGTTGTTAGCTCATGCGGCAACCTACATACAGTAAGGTATATTAGGATATG
>JAUYWI010090342.1:0-12342 GCA_034780595.1 Parotoplana pacifica | reverse complement strand
AGTGTTCTATAGGGTTCAGGTCAGGGGACGACCCTGGCCAAGGTTCCAGGAGTTCAATGTGCTGCTCTGCCAACCACTGCTTGATGCTATGAGCATTGTGGCATGGTGTGCCATCTTGCTACAACACAGAACAATTGTGAATTGTCATGAAGGGTTGCAACTTCTCCTGCAGAATTGTGTGTGTGTATAAATGCAAATCTATCAGGTGATGCTAATCTAGTGGCCATGACTGTAGGTATTTACCTACACACTTACCTACTAATAACTGATCTAACATTGAAAAACATCACATTTTACCTTGTAACAAAATGTTACACACATAACATTGAGGTTGCTATAGCCTGCATCTGTTTCACAGATTTATAAAAACATTCCATTTTGACATTTTTTAGTAGCAAATACAAACTTAGACATTGTCCTAGAATGACATACCTGAAAAAAATTATATACCTTGTTACAGACAAAATAATTTTCAATAGTAACAAAATGGTATGCATATAAGGGTTAATAATACACAATCAATTACCTGATTTTTGTTCAATTCTTGGTATTACTTTCACCATGTTTTATGAATCACTGATGATATTGATGCTTGATGCTCTAAAAAATGCTCACCTTACCTTTTTTAGTAATGATCTGAGATTGTATTTGGAGAAAGTGATTTTTTCATCAAATGGAATTGAAATGTACTAAGGCTTTATGAAAATTGAAAGTGGCAAAAAACTGATTAAAGATGGACAAAACAAAATCACAGACAAACTATTTATATGACAACTGCTTCTTTAAGAAATTGGTTCAATTAGATAGTAGTCTTTGGGATCTGGATGTTAAGGGAAAAGTAAATCAGTGGAAGCCTGATGTAGTATCAAACAATGCATTTTGCAAATATGCTTGTATATCAAAGCTGGTCAAAATATGCTTTAGTTTTTCTAATTTTGCAAAAAAAACTTGCTTGATTTAGAGAGTGTCCACATACTCAAATTTTGCAAATGTAATCAAATACATTTGAATTTTAGTGTATTTCTGTATGTAAAACATAAAAAAGTTTGCACTGCACTCATTTATAGATTCAGCTATAGCCTCACCATAAGATCCCACAGTTCATGTGAAAGCAAGTTCTTACTAAAAAGTCACATTTCTTGTGGACACAGATACTTAGGTAAAAATGAGGTTATACTTTTTTTTAAATGATAATGAATTGAGCTAGGGGTACTAATGACATCATCAGGTTTGAATATTAAAATTTGTAAGAATTATCATCTATTTTTGGCCAAGATCTCTAAAATGCAGATGAACATCCTTTATTGATCAAATTTGAGATTTAAATTTAAGAAGCTATATAAATAATGTTAGTTTTCTGGTTGCTTGTCTATGAGGGCCACCATTCTAGTGCAGGTCCAGAATTTTTTTTCAATTTGAATTTTATACTTAAATGGCTGTAAATGATCATTTAAAATGGATTTATTATTAGTTTTTAGAACAATTTTAGTGATTTTAAAATGAAATCATTTATTAAAATTGGCTTTCAGAAAAGTTGATTTTTAACAAGTTGGTTGAGTAGTCCCAAAAATTAATGGACCCCAGTTTTTGATTTTGGATAAAGCTATAACTTTATTACTTAGCACACTTATAAAGAACTATTCATAATAGTCTAGTGGATTTTTAACCAAAGTGTGCAAAATTTGGTACATAGTTGTTCTCAACCTATTTTGAATCTCTGAATCTCTTATAGGTACTTATTGATAATCCACTGAGTGACACCATGGTACCCTTGAGGATTTAAAAAAATTTAAGTCAATCAATAGTGAAGTCTAAATTGCAGCTAAATGAAACAATTTAGACCATATTAATATATTACCCAAAGTGAGTAAAATGAACCTCAAGGTAACACCTTATAATGTCATAGACTGGGCCAGAGGTTCGAACTTCACAGCTATTTGACAAGTCCTTAAAGGCAGAATTTGGCCTCAATCAGCAGCTCAATACCTCATTTTCAGATGCTTCTATAAAGCATTGGTGGTTCACAAAGATGCCTATTGTGGTTTTTTTTGAGTTCCCAGAGGCCAGAATATGGTTTCAATTAAGTTGCTCCTAATGCAATATTGAACATTTGGAACCACATTCTGACCTCAAGCACTGGAGAATGTTTTTCAGTAGTTTTTGAAATTAGCCACCTTTACCTTGATGTAGTACCATTAACTTGAACTTATAATGTGGCTGCAATCATTTCATATTCAGTATCTAGGGACAATGTATTTGCAAGTTTTAACTCATTGAAACCATATTCTAGTTTTTGGGAACTAGCTTCCAGTAACCTTTAGAACCACTACCATACAAAAGCTTGGAAACCGAATATAATGGGATTAAAATGCTAAACAATTGTTTATAGAATCTAAAAGTGTGATAATTGAAGCCACCTTTTTTCTTTTTAAGGACATGTCAAATAGCTTCAAAATACTTTTCAAAATCACTGATGCATTACAAAAGCTTAATAAACTAGTAGATTAGATAATAAAGTATTTGAAGCCAGATTGTTCTTTAAATATCTTCAACTAAATCCCAGTGCACTTCTGGATTACTTTGGCTCTGATCTAGTACCATCAGTAAACATTTGATTACCTAAATATGGGTGTCAAATTATGTATTAGTTATATATCTACTACTTAAAAAAAAGTTTCCATTTATGTCTAAATTCATCTTCTATACTATTTTTCCACCACCATATTATAGATATTTTAAGTTTTATAAATTCTTATAATTGTACTACAAAACAATAACATATTGTATTACTTACATATTTGTAGTAGTAAACAATATGTATTATGAAGTTTATGAAGTTTTTCATATTATATGAATTTAGTCGAAAAATTGTTATATTTAAAAAAAATATTCCCAGAGAATTAGTAGAATTTAAAAAAATGAAATACACCCCAAGTATTATCTGCAAACATTGATCAGAAAGTCCCTTTAAAATTCCTTGCTATATAGTTGTCCCAAATAGATGAGAAATTTTTGTGGATAGCCTCATTGGTTTGTTGACTGTATTTTCCTAGAGTTGGTTGATCAAATGTACAAAACAGAGGAATGTGATGCCATATACTGCAGACATATATCTTTGGTATTACTGGAATTTCAAAGGCCAGGTACTTCATCTTACCCTGCTGAAATTATACACCAAACCAATAACATTTTAACTGATATTCAAAGTGCTGTTACACTTATTTAGTATGATTAATGGTCGCTTGAAGATTTTATAGTTTCATGGATAATAAATATATGCAGAATTTTTGATAACAGATTCAGATCAAAAGCTAATTATTTTGTTATTAAAATATTGCTTTTGTTTGTTCTTAGTATACTAATAGTTTTATACTTTTGCTAAACAGTGTTGTATTTAATATTTGATATTCTATTCAAGTTCATTTATTTTTATTCTGTATTGGTTGTGACAATAAAATACCTCTAGTTTAGTAGAAATGATATTTGTATACTTACAAAACTTTAATTTTTTATTTAAGAAAATTGTTTTAGCTAAAAATATTGAAACTTCTGGGACACCAATAATATCTTTTATAATTATTATTGTGGGTACAGAAATCAACATTTTTAATTTACAAAATCTTTGTAACATTGTATAACCTTGAACTTTTATCAAATATTTAGATATTTATACATTAACAAGTAAAATATCCGAGTTACAGTTTCCTATTCTGATTTTCAAGTTATAAATGTTTTCTACGTCAGCAGTTGTTGATGTTAGGGTCAGGATGGTTCTCTCACGTGCTACTGTTTATCGCCGATGTGATCCATTAATTGTGAAGACTATTTGGGAAATATTAGAGAAGGCACGTGCTCAAAAACAGCAAATTCCACTTTCTAAGCTTGCACGTGCTGTCAGCAAGGCCAGTAACATCTCTGATGATCAAGCAGTTCAACGACTCAGAGAAGCTGAACATGATGGGTTAATAGTCAAGGTACGTGTGCTCATACCAGGTAGGTTAAGGATGGTTTAATATCTAGATAACCGTTAATTTTAAATAGTAAACGGGAAATTGGATTTCTCTGCACATTGGTTTACTGAAAATGGTCCTTCAACCTGATATTTAAGTCTATACTGTGTACAGTAGTTATATGTTTTTATCATGACTGCCATAGAGATATTAATATAATTTATATATAAACTGGCAGTTAAATAATAAAACAGTGTCACTACGTCCTACAGTGTAACTTATAGTGATATACGAATAGCCATTTTATTTGTTTATTTTGAACACTGCATTTTGTACTGTTATTTTAGCTATTATCAGTCAAGTTTAAAGGCAAGTAGGTTTCTTTTTATCTCACTGATAACCAATTGGTTGTGTATCTTAATTCCAGATAAGTAGTCGAGGCGGTGATAGTTATCAGTTGCCAGATTTCACACGGCCTTGTCCCCGTTTGGGCCATGATTGGTATTGCTTCGAATGCCACACTCCTGGTGAGATGATTGCATGTAATGACTGTTTTCGTGTGTATCACCGCTCCTGTGTGCGTGATCGACGCTCTCGTTCGCCGCCCTCCCGCCTGTCAGATCAGGAGGATGACGATGACTTTGTGTGCCATGTGTGTCAAGCCCGGCCCAAGTGTGAGTATTCGAGAAAACAGATTCGCAAGCTGTTGGAATTTGCCACACACCATTTGCGCAAGCAGGATAATTGGCGCACACTAGGTCGACTCTGGAACAGTCCGGAAGAGCTGGTTAAGCTTGATTACCTGATTTATCATTATATCGACCTGGAACTGATTTATAAGAAGATTAAAGATGGGAGGTTAGTTCAATAAACATAATATGTACTATAACTAAATGCAATTTCCTTTTGTTGCTGGATGTATATTCCTTTCCTTGTGTTGGTTTATACAAGTTGGTTATATAGTCGTGTTTTTTAAAAAGTATTAATGGCTCAGTCACAGAGTTAAAAAAATTCAATTTAGAGCCGTTATGGCTCAACTTTTTGTTCCGTTTGTCTTTTCAGCTATTAATGGCCAAGGTAATTTTAGAAGAACTGTTTTGTTTTCATCTAGGTACACTTGTTTGGAAGATCTAACATTGGACGCCGGCTTGCTTGTGCACGCAGTGTGCCTTTGTTGGGGTCCCTACAGCCCTCTAGCCGATGTGGGTAGGGTACTACTCCGGGAGATGGCTTCTGAGGTGAACGAGGTGGCCTTGTGTACCGATTGCTATATCAACGCCAAGGCTCGTGTTGCTGATTGGATTAGTAAACCGTGTCGACCGCCGCATGACGTCATCTGGGCTAAACAAAAAGATCCAACTGCCTCTTTGTCGCAGCAATATTATTGGCCTGCTAAGGTGCTGTTGGAAAGAGATGCTGGTTATGAGGTTTGTATTGCTTAATTTTGTTCAAAATATGTACAACATAGATGTGCCAGTAATCTATAAGCCTGTATTAATAGTCCTCATCTCACTTTCTTCATTCGTTGATTAACCTGTAATATTGTAGGGTTAATTTTTGTAAAGCAACTAATATTAGGCTTTCGAAATATTTTAAAGTAGCTTTGGGATTTTTTTAAAATTCCATTGTTTTAGATCGAAAACTTTGTGTTGAGTGCAAGAGAAGAAAATTAGAATGTTATATGATTGTATTAACTCAAGTTAAGATCTAAACACCGTTGTTTCTGGCTTTTCTTGTTTATTTTGAGTCTCATTTTCATCTTCGCCACTCAGTGATTGGAACAAATATCAGCACCAGGGATGTGCGCACATTTTGCAATGGTTTTCTATATCTCTGTCGTATCATGTTGAAATCTATTTGATTCCGGTACCCATCGCCAGCGCTTTTCCAGATAGACCGATGTCTCTTATAATGGTGACAGTAGGGGTGTGAAGTTATTACCAAAATCTTCTTCTTGACAGAATGGAATTAATCTTCCTTGTTCCCAGCCGTCCCCTTTCCAACTTTATCATTTAGCTCCCCTATCAACAACAATGTATGTACGTGTTCTGAATGTCTTCATAGAATTTCTCCACCTCATCACTGCGTTGTTTTCCCTTCTATCTTCATCATCATTATTCTATCAAACATCGGAATGTAACCATGTACTGAATTTGCATATTTTCTCTTGATTAAGAGTCCGACTCCATTTTCATGATGTTGCCCTCCCGAAACACCAAAGACATGGTCTTTCCTTATTTTCTTGAATCTGTCCACCTGACTTCTGCTAACCAATAACATCTAAATGAACTCTTTCCATCTCCCTCCATTGTCTATTTTTCCAGCTTGGTATAATGTTCACACTACCTATTCTGGGTAATCGCATCAGAATCGTTCCGAAGACGTTCTACTGACATCGTCATTACTTTTCTCACTCATCATAGTTGAGGTACCTTCATCTCTGTAGAAATAATTGCAGGGTGTCCGGCTCAGCCTATATATGTAGTTTGTCTTCATTCTATGTCACTTTGTCATGGCTAGCTTTGGGCAAATACTCTGTGAGGCCCCTATCTCTTCAGAGGACAGATGCCGTTGTCTATACAGGTTAGATCATTTGCCTAAAGGTATCTGCATACCCACGGGTTTTTATCGAGGTTCGCCCCTTTAGATCCGCTTAGCAGGCTCTCTCGCAGGTTTTAGCTCAGACGGTCTTGTTCCTGGTTTAGGTCCCAACATGACCTTTGGTCTTGGGGGTGTGGGGCCCAGTAACGATGAGAGGCTACATGAGACGTATCACTCGCTGTAGGATACTACCTTTCCACAGCTCGTTAAGCCCCAAAATTGTTCCCCAACCGGGAGTCGAACCCGGTAACAAGTACTAATAACTTATTTTAACAACAGAATTTGTTTTTTTGGATACAATGTTGCAATGTATAAATAGTTGAGCAAAAGCACTGTACAAAATATAAATAAAAAGAGATCTTAGGTAAATAATCTTTTTAAGAATAAACATATTGGAATGGAGTAATTTTTATTCACCAGCAAAACCACTACGAGACCGGTTTCGACCTTTTTGGGTCTCATCAGTCGTAGGTAGGCTCGAACCTGGACTATCAGCGTGTTGGGCGAATGCCTTACCCACTGAGCTATCCATGCTGCTGGTGAATCGTAATTGTAACCTGCGAGTTCGATTCGCCAATGCATGATCTTATCGTTCTTAATTTTACCTGATTTTTTATTGTCGAACATAAAAGAAACTGAACGTTGGTCTGTAAGCAACTGAAAATGTCTGCCAATGAGGTAGTGCTTCCACTTACGCAAGACTTCGACGATTACGTACGCTTCTTTCTGGATAGAAGAATGCTTTTTGTCACCAGGTGATAACGTTCTCGAAAAGAATGCTACTGGCCTACCTTGTTGGTTTAAAGTAGCAGCGATAGCGCTCTCAGATCCGTCTGTCTCTACGACAAGAAGAATAGTTTCATCAACATGGTGAATTACTGCTCTTTCGATCTCTTGTTTCATTCTAACGAAAGCGTCAAGAGCCGTCTTACTTATGGGCAAAATTACAGAGTTAGTAGCAAGAGGGTGGATCTTGCCAAAAAAGTGAGATATCCGTTGTGAATAGTACGAGAAACGACCGAGAGTACGCCTAAGTGAAGCGGCATCGTTAGGAGCGGGTAGATTTCGAAGTGGTTCAAGCCGTTCGGGATCAGGGATAATTCTACCTCCAGAAATGACATGTTCTAAAAATATAATAGAGGAAGTGGAAATTATGGATTTATCCTCGATAAAGGAAAACTTCACTCGACTAGCAGCATCTAGAAATGTTCCTAAGTTTACATCATGTTTGTCTGGCGTTTTACCGCATATAAGAATATTGTCTATATTATACAAAAGTATTTATTTATAAAATCGTGAATAATTCTTTGAAATTGGGCAACAGCATTTGTGAGTCCGAACGATATCTGACAAAATTGGTACAGGTTCCCGTTAGCTTCGAAGGCGGTGTATTGTTTGTCCTCTTCGGGAATCGCTATTTGGTGATAGCCACTCTTTAAGTCGAGCGTGCTGAACACTTTATAACCGGCCACAGTGTTTACCAATTCAGACATCAATGGTAGAGGATAAGCGTCGAGTTGGGTGATATGATTTATGGTCGGTGAGTAATCTATCACCATACGTTTCTTATGTCGTTCATTAGTAGTTACAACTATCTGGGAGCGCCAAGGAGATTGGCTTGGTTCGATAATCCCAGCAGTCAGCAGTTTGTCAACTTCACATTGAATGAATTGTTTATCGCTATAACGTCTGAAACTCGCAGTTCGGCGGTAAAGTGTTGAACAGTGTTGGAGCTGGAATTGTTGCTGACGTCAAACCACATATGCTCAAGTCTGGTTCGTTTCTTCCGAATTCCATAGTGAGACGTTTATGTAGCTGAAGGAAGTCGCTCCCGAGTGTGATATTTTCACATAGATTGGGTAGCAATATCCCATCACCTTAGCAGAAAACGATGAGTCAGCCATATTAACACATTTAGTTGTTGGAAAAACCTTAAAGGTCCACTGGTCGACGATTTTATTACTAATGAAAGATTCGGCGCTTCCTGTATCTACGAGCGCATTGTAAATGTCTCCATTAATGTTAACAGATATCGTCAAATTGGATGGCGAATGAGCAGTAGCAGATGAAGAAACGGAGTTTAGTGTAGTCGCAGCAGCATTGGTAGAATCGGCGGTCGCCGTAGGAGAATCATCTGACGTCATTGTAATAGCAGACAAAGACGAATTCTTTGATTTACACACCTTGGCAAAGTACCCTTCTTTTTGCACTTACTGCACACAGAATTTCGAGCAGGGCAAGAAAATAGTGAGTTTCGTTTGTTTTCATAGAAATAGCATGACTGGTGTCTGTCGATATTGATAACAGCAGTAACACTATTTTGGAAAGAGTAGGTTGTTTCCGTAGTGAGATGATTATTTGGCACATAAACGTCGTTGTTTCTCTTGGCGGTGTCTAGTGTCTATGCAGTCTTATAAGCAGTAATAAGATCTAAGGTTGAGTTCTCTAAGAGGCGTTGGCGAATTGATGAGAATTGTAGTCCTTTAATAAAGGCATCTCTGATGTATTCGTCTCGATGAACAGTGGGAGATATAGTCTTGAAATTACAATCTTTGCTTAGACTTCTTAGGGATTCAAGAAATTGGTTGATCGATTCATTATGCTGTTATCGCCGTGTAGCTAAGAGATATCTCGCAAATAGTTCGTTTTAGGTTTTATAAGCCTGTGTCTATGTTGGACGGTATACATCGGTAGCACAATTCAATCACTGCATTTTCGCATCAAAGAACGTTTCCGTTCAACCACCTCGTCTGTGGTTCAATATCGTCTCTCCTGTACATCTCTATATACATAGTTCTATTTATATGTCTATGGTTGTGTCCTAACAATTATGAAGCTAAAATCTCATTGGCTGACACAAAAAATTTAAAATTGTAAATTATTTGTTAATATGCTTTCCAAATGTTACAAACATAAATTTGTATAAAAACTTTTTACTTAGTTCCACACAGGTTCCAAAAAGAGTATAAACTTAAATCTCATTCGTCAAGAGTTAATATTTTTTTATATCAATATGATTTCAAAAAGTGTTCCTAACATCATTTTACAACACTTGACTAACATTTACTTAATAACTTCGTAGGGATTACGAAATAGCAATAATTTATCTTTTCAAATTTATGCCCTACAGCTATTTAAGGTTATTTGACAACATGAAACTTGGCTATATTTGATCATTCATTTCATGTTTCATATATTGTTTCTTTAGTAACTGTTGCTAGGGACACCAATATTGCATATATTGCTACAAAACGTTTTATAATTTTATATGGGTATTTTATCACATGAATATTAAATTACCATACTTGGATGAAGTTTATTTAATCCACTTTTGCTAGCTTTGGTTGCTAAGGACATCAGTATGGCATAGCAATATTCAAATTTTCTAATTTATGCCACAAAACTATGAACATTTAGTCATTTGACATACGTGATCTTAATATTGGTTGCAAAGGATACCAATATTCCAGAGCAACAAATTCTGTTGTGCTAATTTAGCAACACAACTATTGTTTTTATAGTTATTTGACCACGTGAAAAGTTTCATGAAAAGTTTCACTTAAATAAGTTTGATTTAAGGAACTGTTACTAGGGTCTTTAGAAGATGTCTAAAGAAAATCCATATATTATATATCTAAGCCTTTACTTTGCAAAGGTCTATCTATCTATATATCCTCATAATATATGGCAATAAAGTTTCAAATAATCCTTGTTGCAATGAACTATTATAGTTTTTAGAAACAGTTGTTAAAAGCTAATTAGATTAAATAAAAGTTGTTTTATGACAACTTCGGGTTTTATTTGGTTAAATAACCATAAAATTATATGTAGTTGTGTGTGTCAGTAAATTAGATAAAACTGCTTGTTGCCATGAAATATTTTTGTCTTTAGCTCAGTTGCTAAGCACAAAACTCAGTTAATATATGCAGTTATATTCATGAACCTACTTAGTAACAATTACGGAATGGAAAATTGATTAAATAAAATACAGAAACTAAGTTTTCAAGCTTAATCAGCATTGGCAATGAATTTGAAGTCAAATACACTGAACTTTTAATGAGAATGTTTTTAAGTGAAACAGTTTCAACAGTCCTATAACGCTTATTATATTAGAAAAGACTGAGTTTTGGAGCTGATAACCAATTGCCTTCGGCTTAGATACAAAAGTTAGGTATTGGTAATCTGTTTCTATTCTGGCAACGAATGTACATAATTCAGTCAGATTTAATTTTTGATAAAATCTAGTAAGAGCTATCTAAAAATGCTTTCACTTAACAACAGCGTTTGAGCAGCTAACAAACGGTTTTATCCTTTTGACATGTTTATTATTTAATTATTTAGCAACATTTGCTAGGTAAGAAAGTTGATTAAAATAGAAATCATAATGCTAGTTCACAGATATTATGTAGGTACCTAGGTACTTATCTCCAACATTTTCGTTTATCTATTGGTTAAATCTATGCCTTTTTATAATGTAGAAAACGGAGGTGAAAAAATGTATTGTCTGTTTGACCTAGTACATGAAAGACACATTACCTATAATTCAACTATTTTAAACAAAATATACCTAGGTATTTAATGTTTGGTAAAGTAAAACTAATGTAACAGATTGAATAACATTTTAGTTTGTCCAATATATTTAAAGGATTAGCATAGAAGATCACTAATCCACGAAACAGAAAGTTTCTAATAGGTACCTACCTACCAAATAGTGAAGTTCATGTAAGAATTTTTACAATAACACACCGTTTTCCCTTTAGCTTTACTAAACACAGCATATTACTTTCCTACAACAGTGTCAATTTTATAATAACTTTGTCAAACAATTAGTATTACCTATTACTTTTTTAGAAAATATTTTACATTATACAAAATATGTTACCAGGCAAATAAAAAATATTTAGATGCAATAATAAATCTTCATTTTATCTTCATTCTAAAGATGGTGTATAGCAACAAAAATATTGAAATTATCATCGAGGTTCCTATTCTACGTTTTACTTTTATTTATGTATGGGTGTCGTTTTTGAATTGGTTCAAACGTTTAGCGTATCCTTTTCTTTTATTATAGACCAAAAATAACAAAAAAAAGTTAGCTCAAACCTTAAAAAACAAAATCAGTTTTGGATGTTAGCGCCCACTATATGAATATTGCGTTTTTAGATAAAGAATATTTTAAATTATTAGAGCTAACAAAGTTAAAATTTTATAAAATGCCATATGTGGAAGTTCTTCGAGATGTCCAGTGTCCTTAATTTTGCTTCTTGGTACCAAGAATTTGAATTTAACGAATTTATTTTTAAATGTTTATTGATTTTGTTAACTCTAATATTTTTAAATATCATTTACATATATAGTAAGAACTAACAGCCAAAGATTTCACTTATTTTAGGGTTTAAGCTAACACACTGTTTGACAATTTGGTCTTTAATTTCCATTGTTTTTGTATTAAATTCAGAATTTTATTTGTGGTTGCTTTTCAAAAAGTGATGATACTACTAGCTAAAATTTAAAAAAATGATAATTAAATTAAAGAATATTTTGCTATGCCACATTGGCATCCCTAACAACAGTTGCTAAGTGTAAAATTGATTGAAGTAAAGTTCATATATGGGAACTAAGGTTTCATGTTATCTAATACTCATAAAAGAATTGTTATAAGAGATGTACTTGTAAAATTCATTGTTGCTATGCAATATTTGCGTCCCTAAGAGAAAAGGTGACGAATTAGAAGTTTATATATCAGGCACGTAGGAACAGGGGGGCTGAAGTATCTGATCGCCCTAGGGGG
>JAUYWI010090331.1:0-12343 GCA_034780595.1 Parotoplana pacifica | reverse complement strand
ACAATTTTGACATGAGTGTTAGGGATATCAAGCAAAGCACATGTACAATAAATAATATGCTCAATGAATCAGTTTTAAAGATAATCATTTGTCTAGGTATTTTGTATATTTCTGTAGAATAGAGATTTCTAATGCTGTTTTTGTAATTGCTATTTACTCTAACTGGTGGACTTTTGCTAGCGGCTGATGGAACTGAAATTTGAAATATACATGCATTGTCAAATGAGGAATATTCTCCGTTTTTTATATTGAAACTAGACCGTTGCTAGCGGCCTCGCCTCATCTGGGCAAGAAATTTGACATTTTATAGTTTACAATTTCTAAACTTTTGATTAATCTTATTAACTTTTTTGGTATAAATACAAATTCAAGAATTATGTTCATGTCTGCTTTTATCAATAATCTGCAACTCTCTTGCGATCTTTTTAGACTTTCCAAGTCACAAGGAGGGTGGTATTTTAAGGTGGACTGAGCAGCAAATTTGCCGGCATATGCTGACCTACAGTAACAATATGTCGCCTGACAAGCCAGATAAGTTCGGCAAGTCACTATTGTGCCTAGGCGATGTGAAATGCGTTTCCTACTGTTTTGAGAAATGTCTTCACGACTTTTATCAACGTGGTTTGATTCCCAAGGACACCAAGCTTGATCAGCTATTGACCTATAAGCAACGACTTATGGCGAAATATTTCAATCTCAAATAAGTGTTTTTTTAAATACTTGCATAAAATAGGTCATTCTTTTAAATCTATTTTCGGACAGGAGTAAAATCCATTTTGTGCTTTATTCTATTGATTTATTGTTTTATTTTTGACGCTAGTACTAAGACTATCATTTTTGTTGTTATTTTTGTGATTATTCATGTTTCTTTTGAGAATATTACTTAAAACAACTGTTTTGCGTAATATGTTGTTTTTGAATCATCTACATATTTCAATTTTCTATACTACAAATGTAAAACTTTAACGGATAACATTAAAGTGCGTAATGCAAACTCGTAAAATCGTATTGACTAAATTGTATATTAGAGAAATCGTATTGAAAAGATCATATTATTGAATGAAGTTATAATTTTTTAAACAATTATTGATAAGAATAAAAGGATAACATTTAAACAAAATATTTTAAAAACTTTAAATACAATTTGTTGTTCAATCAAAATTGTGGCAGCAGCTAAAATTGTCTTCCAAATTTATAAAAAATATATGAGCATTCTGATTAAATGAGTAGGAGATTTTGAAATACTACAAAATTTGAATTTCTAAATACAAATTAGTCACATTCGGAAATTTGTAAATGAATTTTTGAATACGAGAAAATGTTAATATCGGTTTTTGACTTTTTGAACCTGATTTATTTTGTGTATACGTTTTTTTAAATTTTATTAGTTTTTATCGCTTCAATCGTTTTTATTTAGATAAAACTATTGTTTGTTTTAAACTCGAGTTTAGCCTATAATATGACTTATTTATTTATGACTAATTTATTTATGGCTGACTTGTTTATTTTATACCATTTTATATATGTAAATCCGGTGATTTGCAGTTTCTAGATTTAAGTGTAAATAAAAATACGAAGAATCTAAACATAGGGGTTATTTGCCAAACCGATTTCGATTAACCTTGATCATTCTCAATGGCGATTATTAAATGCATTAAAATACTTATGGTAGTACTGTTTAATAATCGCCATTGAGAATGATCAAGATTAATCGAAACAGGTTTAGCAAATAAATATTTACTTTATGTTTGTTTAGATGTGTCGTATTTTTATTTATATTTAACTTATTTTTGTTTTTTTACGGATGATTTATTTCTAAAAAATCTGATAAAATATTTATTTCAATTCGCTACGTATCCTTAGTTCAGTGGCAAGTTACAGATGATCGTGCATCTACAACTTGACTTGTGTTTAATTATATTTGCCTGAAATTTTAAGTGGGTATCAGTAGTGTCATGGATAAGCAGTGTGGACGCCGTAAAGCTTTCTATTCGATAAATATGTCACATTGTAGATAATTCTATTTTATGTCCACATGTTCGCGTAATCAAACTGAGGTTTATAATGTCTAATGACCACACAAGGAAAGAATAAGTCTGAATATATTTGAGATAGATCTTTTGCGTCTGTCTAAATGTATTGAAACTTTTCTCAACTTATTCCAACAACTCAATCATGGAGGTACCTTCATTGTGCTTTGATCATGTCACTTAAGCAGAGTAGGAAATGAAAATAATTGGTACCTATTTAGGATACGACAAAAGAACCCAATGTGTAGAAAGAAATAGAAGCTTGGATATTTTAAAAATCTGGAATTGTAATTTTTAAACTTATTACTTAAATGTTATGTTCAATTTAAGGAAAATACAAAATCAGTGTATTTGTACAGTCGTTATGAAGAGCCGAGTAAATTCGAATAAACAATAATCCCAGACTGATACCTACTTACCTACTTATCTACTTTTGTACTATTGCTGGCACTAAACAATTAATTTGTGTTATTTGTGTGTCCCGCTAATCAATGTGTGATCGTATCTTCTGTTGCAACAAAAATTTTAAGAGTAATAATAAAATAACAGGTTTACTGTGATAAAAATATTCTACTTATTTATATTACTCGCAAATGATAGCCCAGGACAGCTGTTTCGGCTTTGTTGGGCCTCATCAGCCAGGCATAATCATTGGCTGAGTGTATTCGTATATTTCATATCAAAGCATAAAAGTAAAGAAAATCTGCACATTTTGCATAAAAAGATAAAAAATTATTCGGAAGAAAAGTATTGGAAGCCTGTTTTTTTATTAAAAGGCACTCACGCTGTCAAAGAAGGTTCCGGCCATTTATTTTCTATTGCTACGAAATTTTGTACTATTGCTAGCACTAAACAATTAATTTGGGTTAGTTTTGTGTCCAGCTAATCAATGTGTGGTTTTCTGTGTCTTTTGAAAATATTACCTGAAACAACTTGATTGGATTGAATTATCATTTCTATTTTTGTATATTATGTAAAAGTATACTGAATAACATTAATGTAAACTCGTAAAAGACATATGGACTAAATTCATATGGGAAAACTCGTATTGGAGAAATCGTATTGAAAATATCAAATTTAATGAAGTTATAATTTTACAAAAATAATGAATATATGAGTAAAAAATAATGAAACAAAATTTTACAAAAACTTCATTGTTCAATCAAAATTGTGGTAGCAGCCAAATAATATTTTTATGATGAAAAACCTAATATTATGAGTTTTTCAAATAATACAAAATTTGAATTTGAATTTCTAAATACGAGAAGTTGTAACTGAGTATTTAATACCTGAATGTGTTACCTAATATGTACTAGCTTAGCAATAAAATACAATTTTAAATTTGTTTTATTTATTGAAAACCATTTTTCTAAAAGTTTACTTGGTTTTACCGATAATCTATTTTAAAACAATCTGATAGAATCTTGTTCGTTTGAATTTGCTACTTAACCCTTCATTTCTAAAGAGGGGTGTCGACTCCCACCTGACCACTGTCTCCAAATTGTCAGAAAACGATTAAAAATTTGGCATGCTTAAATAGTATTCTTTTACCGAACTTTTGATGTAAAATTTTTAGGGTCACGTGACGGCCTTCTGAAAATGAGGTTGGGCCAAAATTGTTATTTACTTTTTGCAAAAATATTAATTCTGAAGCCAAATAATCAAAGAGTTGATTAATATTTGGTATAAATATTGTAAACACTCCATTGTTTGAAATGTATTCCGGTTATTTTAGAATATTGATTATTATGACAAGACTACAACCTGAGAGCCACTATAAATCGAAAAAGTTCAATTTTTCAATTACAGAAAACCCAACAAACAACATTTTTACAAAATGTTTCCCTATAGATGTCTAACAACTATTGAAATGTAGCTCCAAAAAAGATATCGTTTTTGTCAATTATTATCTCTATCTCAAAAACTACATCACCTACATAAGTATGATAAAGTTTTAAACTTTCCATGACGAAATGTTGCAAATTTCAACCCTCTTGTGGCCAAACCAAAGTTTACTAAGAGATTACAAATTTTGGTAACTGATTAATTAGCGATATATTAATCAGATATGTTGTATCAAACTTGTGTCTTTTCTTCTCCCATAAAACGTCAAATTTAATCATGATGCCAAATTATTTAAACTAAGTAGATCAAATCATGGCGAAGAATACGAACATACCCTCTCTGAAAATCAATATTTTCTAATTGAAACTAATTTGTAAATATAATGGATGGATTTTTTTTTAAATTTAAAAGCGTTTGATATTCTACAGAATTTCATCTTTCCATATTTTGAATCAATATTTTTTTTATGAAATTCTCTAAAAGTTAATAAACAAGTTAGTTACCTACACTACACATACGACTGGATATTTTAAAAGAATCTATAATAGGTTCTACAGATTTATTTTATATTAAAAACTATTTTTTGTCGTAGATTGCACACTGGTCACAAATATTAATGAAATTAAATATCCGGAATATACAAACTATGATGTAGCACAGCTAACAAATATTGATCAATCTTGTATATAATATATTTCCTTTTAGATAGATTTTTTTTGCAAAAAGTACATTTTGGCCCTACCTCATTTTTTCAGAGGGGTGTTTAGTAATTTTAAGGATGTCCGATTTTAACAAAACTTACACTAAGAGAAATTTCAAGAGGTATTCTCGCTGCAACTCATTGGCGGGCATTCTCCAGGACAACACTCAAGGTCGGTGACTTCGCTCGGACCCACGTTCGATCGGATTCTTTTTCAATCAATTGAATAATCCTCTTAATCTGCACATTCTGGTGGACCAATGTCAATATCCCTGTCGTATGATACGTTTTCTGTTTTCTTGTTTTTATAGGATTTACCACAGGGACATCTGAATAAAATTGTAAAATTCCCTAAAGCCAATGGCAAATTGGCTGTTAGCTCTAAAGCTGCATCCTTGACTAATAGGTTTTATTGGAAAATGGGCCATTTGACCCCTTTTATTAAAAGCCAAGAACGTTTTTTTAATTAAAACTGCTCAGCCGTATAGCTATGATTTTATGGATGTTTGACCACATGAAAATTTAGTTACCATATAAAAACAATTATTTAATCAACTTCCCCCCTTAAAACTGTTGCTAGGGGCAGCAATATTCGTAGAAATGAACTATTTTACTAACTTATCACTACAACTATGACTTTATGGTTAGTTGACCTCCTGAAACCTTAGGCACCGTATCTAAAATTTCATTTAATGAGTCTTTTACTTAGCAACTGTTCTAGGAATACCAATATTGTATAGCAACAAGCAAACATTTCAAATTTATAGGCATAACAATAAATTCTATAAATTCATTACAAAAAGAATTGAAATTATCAAAGACCAAAGGTTAAAAAGCGTGTTAGCTTTAACCCTATTGACTTCATATTTGTGTTGTTAGATAAATGACAGTTTAAAATATCTGAATAAAATGAATGAAGAAATGAGGACGTGACCGTTTTGATCTTCAATGTGCTCTACATGATAAATCTCAATTTTGAGAAAAAAACATATTTTTAATTTCAGAGCTAATTTAGACATTTTAGCCTAAAATATATATAGTTTTTAGGCCAAAAAATGGATTATCAATACTTTTTCAAAGATATTTAACATATGGATATTTCTGAAATTTCATTTTAATGAATACCTAAACTTTATTAATAATTTACAAATTTTAATAAAGCATTTTTGGTGGTGAACTATTTGTATTTTGCCTAGCTGGGGTAATGTCGACCAACCCATAAATATTGGCACTTATTTGTAGACAATCAAAATTAAAAAAAACATATCAACTAAGAAACTTCGAGTCAACTGATTTCTATATTGTTACTTACATGATTGAAAATGTTTTTATGAAACTAATACGAAAGGTGTTCCAAAAGTAACGAAACTGGCGTCATAACTCTTCTTTCTATTATAGCTAAGCTACTGGACATTTAGTCAGATCATAATATGAAATGTTGGTAAATGAAGAGCAAAAAATCCCTTAAAATTATCCATATTTAAAAAAGTTATGTACATATAAATTTTATTGTGTAAAAATAGGGCTGATATTAAGATAATACAATAAGAAACAAATAAGAAAAAGTTTATTCACCAACATCTGGTTCAATGGCGACTTTCTCAACATAATCTTCTTGTAGGTAGTCAAACATATTTCCTCCACCGATCTTCAAGTTTTTAAATAGCAGCTTGAAACCATGTTGCTGGGATATAATACAGCACTGACTTCACTTGGTCTTCCAGGTCTTCACAAGATTGGAAATGAATTCCATGCAGAGCTTTTTTATGTGGGAGAAAAGGGCATAATCAGATGAAGCAAAATCTGGTCCCAGTGAAAGTGCTGAAGTTCGTGATGTGTGACATGGGCTGTGTGGGGCCATGCATTGTTTTGTTGGAGCAATATCCCATTACGACAAAACTTGATTATTTATAATATTAAAATTAAAATATCTGTGGCCTAGCTATACCTACTATATAATTTTCATGGTCTTAGTCTCGTTACTTAATGGAACACGCCTCGTATATCACATAGAAATTCACGTGAAGCTTAACAAATTTTACTACAAAATACAAAGATGCATAACAAATATTTTGACATACATAAAATCTTTGAAAACATTTATCTGATTACGAAAAAAAGTTCTGATATGAGATATAAACAAAAAAACTGAACTAATTTAGCTTATTTGTAAGTTTTAGTGCAAGCGGCCGACATTACGCAGGTGCCGGCATTCCCGCATTTAGTGACCCTTCATCGACAAATCCTACTGATTGCTAGTTTGAATCACCTAATACCACATAGAAACATTTCGATTTCAGATCGATAATTGAAATAAAAAATAACCGTTTAAAGGATATTATGTTCGGTCCCCTCATAACTTAGTCTATGACGTCATAGATAATAAAGTTATAAAAATTTCTTACGATGGAAAAATGACAAATTGAACATTTACATAAACTAATTGAAAGTTTAAAGTTTATTTCTACAATATATGTTTTAGTTGATGTCAGAGAAGTAGTTCCATATCTATGATATTTAATAAGTGAGATATTTAATATTTTTATGACCTCCATAATAAAATTTATAAGAGATAAAACAAAAGTTTACAAATGTATAAAATTCGGTTTCTCGACAGATCTCCAGAAAATATTAAAATCTATGGTGAATTGGTGTCTGCTAGTGATCGTAAAAACAGAGTTAGACCCTCAAGTAACAACTGCAAAAAATAATAAATTGTTATTTTTGGTACTACGGTACAATCAGTTAATATGCGATCATTTACAAAACATTAAAATTTGATTTTCATGGGAGGAGTTCGGTGTTTGGAGATACCCTGTAGGTACCTATGTACTGTGTAATAGAATTAATATCATTATTAAAAATCATATTAATATGTTCCATAACATTACTTTTTATCAGTTTGTAAACAGCAACACATGAATATTGTGATTAGTATTATTAATTGATATCGGACACTACTTAGAAAACGTTTTTGAGTATCGAAATCATAACCACTAGAAAAGTATATATTATGATGTAGAAATGAAAACAGTTATTCCGTTGCCAAAGAGAAACACTATTATTTATATTGTAAATGAATTACGACTACAATTAGATTATTTCATCCATGCCCAAAAAGAGAAAATTTTCACTGATCGTATTTTAAACCAGATTAAATGCCAACGTCTGGGAATTTAAATTTATCAATCAATATGCTTAATTTATTCAAAATTACTACTTTAAAGTTCTAGATATTAGGTATAATGTTAACGAAATTATCGTTTTGGGATACGTTATTAATGGTGATTTTGCTATACTGATGTCTATAATCAAACGTCTTCTTCTGGCTTTTCCACATTTAGCTGGTCGCCGGGGCGGATCATTTTCCTCCACCTCTTGCGATCCATTGCATCCTCCTCTCGGACTCCCACCTGCTACATATCGAATGCAGTTTTCCCATTTCTTTTTGGGTCTTACACGCCTCCTCTTCCCCACCTTCATTTTTCTGACTCTTGTTACGGCCGAAATCTCGTACGAGTAACAAAGTAAAAGTTAAAGTCCAACAGCTTCACTTGTCTCGTCTAGTATGTAGTTTATTTTTTATAACACAACAGTCTACTTCGGTGGAGCTCACCGAAGTTTATTACGTAATCAGTGAACATTAATCAAGGCAATTGCACAATACATCAGATATTAATACATGAATCAATAACAGTCCAAACGCAGAATATACCATAATATGCAATATACAACTGTGCACACAGATAGGTACCCGATAATTATAACCAAAATACGCAACACTGGGTATTTCAGTACCATGCATAAATTATATTTTAAAGATTTTAGAGCTAACATTAAGTCGAGAAAACTAAAGGCATATTTATTGTAGTTTAATCTTTGTTTTCTTAAACTTTGTTATAATTTCGACTCTACGATATTTAAAAGTATCTCTTTAGAGTCAGTCATACTAACCTAAATATCAGAGCTAACCATATTTCCTTTCATTTATTTCAAGTGTTTTTTTATGGAATTTGTTTAGGGAGAGCTAACCATCTTTTAGGCTTTTTGGCGAATTTTATTTTTCTGGAAGGTTCACATGATTATATCAAGAAAATTGTATAATGATTAAACCAAATAATGCTCTTGCAAGTAGCATATGAAATAAATCAGAAGAAAAACACCAAACCAAACAGAGGCGTTACTAACATCTTATTCCCCAGAGGACATAGCAAAACTGTTTCCAGTGGTTGCTGTGCGCATGAGAATGGCTCTTTTGTACAGAGAGAGGGCTGGTCGTGTGGTTGGACCCTGGCCTCGCAATCCAAGGGTGTCTGGGGAATAAGATGGTTGCTTGGTTTGGTGTTTCTCTTCTGATTTAAATAACCAATGCTACAGAATTTAAACTTTTTTTTGGTTTTGGCGTCAGAGGCTGTGTCCAATGTTGGCAATAATTTATCGATTTTGTAAATTGTGATAACAAATAACATTCTGACCTGGTAAGAACTCGTCGTAGGGTATACCGGAAAATGACAATTATATAATAATAATACACCTCAATATTTTTTATTTGCTATTTATGTTTTTTACTTCCGTATTTGCAGCAATGCGCTACTTTATTGAAAGTGTTGAAATAAAATAAATTAAAACACGGCTGATTAGATAGTTGAAATGATTTTGTAATTTAGAAGGACAACATCAGCGCAACCGATTTCTGTATTTTCACGTTCCTAATAATAATTAAGTATTTTTCATTTTCAAAAGCTGTTATGTTCTTTATAAAAACTACATTTATTACCTACGCTTTACGAAAGTATTGACACATTTGTACCGACATTTTTCCATAAAATAAAATGTTTTATATATCTATGCCATAAAGTTTTGTATTTATGTTATAAGTTTTAAAAAATAAGAAATAAAATCTGTCAAAACTTCAACTGTACTAACGTCATAGAAATAAATATAATCCAATCAAAAGATGTTCAAAAATATGGATTCAACATAAAAACTACATCTTTTCAAGATAAAATCAAAACTATGTAATCATGTGCATCTTGTTCTACACCCAAGCTGAAACATGATAAGATGGTCTGTCAAGCTTGGCGATTGAAAGGACATCTAGTATATCCACAATCCCAAAATGAAATCCATGAAACAATCCGGTCAGAAATGAAATAGGTAAAGTTGTTAAAATGTAAAACAATAACAAGAAATATGGTGGGGGACTTAGGACCCTCAGCGGTGAGCTTCAACCAGTTTTATGTGTACACAACCGTCACTCTTCCCATAATCTAGTCATTATTCAAAATGCAAAAGGCTAAATAAGCGCTAGTTGAATTAAAAGGCAGATCAAATACGACCTTAGTGATGGTGAAATCATTGCATTTATACCAACAATGCATATTCCTTATCATAGAGTAACAATAGGTATATTTCTCTATGTTCCTTATGTAATGGCCGCGGTTGATTGAAATGACAAATAATACCAAATATCATCATTGTGGTTTTTATAAGAAATGTTATTACGAACAATAACTCCATTAGTGCAGTTTTTAGTAAGTCTGCCAAAACTAGTATTACTAAATTTGTTGATTAAAATAGTTAATATTCTGGGAAAATTGATCGTATTGTATTGATAGAATGTGCTATGCTCCTATAAGGTTTTCTATTTTTATTATATTTTTATTTGACTAATCAAGTAAACAATTTTTTATAAATTTTATTTGAACTTTACCACGTAAAAATAAAATTGTCAAATTTGTGTGTAATGATAGCGGCTAAAATATGTGTGAAACTATCGCCAGACTAATAATGTATGTAGTTGATTCTATTTTCCTATCTTCGGGTGCTGAAACCGTAGATTATTTAATGACGTATAAGCAACTGCACTCCTGGATTGATACAACAACTAAAAAAATTTCCTCAGATAAACTACATCAATTGAACTTCTATAAATTAACGTTCTTTGTTAAGATATACAACTATTCATGTAAATACATGACGATTTGTGATGCTTGGCACACATACATACGCGCCCTAGGTCACTAAATAGAATTTGTTAGGCAATTTAAATTACTTCACTGAATAGAAATCGACAGAAACTGGTAAAAACTTAGGCTAATCTGATACAATCAATGAAAATTAAACAGAAGAAATAACTATACCAATTATGTAATTCACAATAATCGAATTCTAAAAAAAATATTTACAATTTAAGACAAGAACGAGATGCAATCATTAACATCACTAGACCAGACAAAAAATGTACTTATTGAAACTATAGATCAATGTCACCGATGCAAACTCTATTATTTTAAGTTTATCCAAATTCTATTAGGTATATGCTGCAAGTTATGAAACTATTATATCCATTTTTATTCAAACTTTATTCTTAAACTTTCAAATATTATCCTAATTCTAGATTTATACTTGCCTATTTGGGTCAATATCAAAATACTTACTTCAGAAGCATCATGTTTTTATTATTACTTTATAATAAATTTGTTGGCCAGTACCTGCTTTGACAGCGTTAGTGCCCTTTAGTAAAAAAACAGACCTTCCAAAATATTTCTTCTGGAAATCTTCTATTTTCACTCTTCTTATGCAACTATTGCAAATGTCCTTCTCTTTTATGCTTTGATATGAAATATATACGAACATTTTATATTGCTCAGGCTGTGAGTATGCCTAGCAGGGCCGAAACATCTGTCCTGAGCTATCACTTGCGAGTAGTATGAATGAGTAGTAGATTTTTATCAAAGTATACCTGTTTTTTTATTATTACTCTTAACACATTGGTGCTATATTGGCTGCCACAGAATGTATACTTGAATCGATAAGTGGACATAACTGTATATTAACACCCGCTAAAGCCCGTATCCAGCGATTCGTCACGGAAGACTGGAGAAGAACTCTCACGCAAGACTGACACTTCAGAGTTACCAGCGGCAGACCACCATCTAGGCACCCTCGCCCAACTCCGCAACAACCCCATAGCCCTATCTTCCAATCTTCCAATCGTCCTATTGGTTGTGCAGCTTTGAAGATTTGGCCTCACTGCCAAGAAGACCCAGAAGATCCTGGTTCTCAGCTGCCCCGCTTGAACTGCAGCCCACTTCCCTGTCTCCCAAACCAACCCTGGATATCCTCAAACAACCGGTGATCATGGTGCGTTTTCTTTGCAAGATCGGAAAGATGGCCAGTAGGGAATCTCCTATTTCGTGGGAGCAGCCACAGAAGAAAAAGAACAATTTCATGTCTTGTCCATGTTGCATTTGGAGTTATTAGAGTGCTGTAGGGCCTCGATTGCTGGGTGTTTTCCAAATTGGTCTTAAGACTAATGTTTAAATTTGATTCTAAAACTATTTATTTAAAGCTTTTGTTCCAATGCAGCAATCTTAGCAGGTTTTAAATTTAAATATAAACCTTAAAGCCAACAGAACTTTGCAACCACCCATTCTATTGATTTAGAAGGAATAGCAGGATGTTTTTCGTAGCTTTTTAAAATACGAGTAGGTATTCATAAAGTTTTTTATTTTCTATTCATATAGCCAATAATTATGAACCCCTTTGAAAGTAGCATTATGTAGGTATGTATGTATAGGGGGTTTCAAAAAATGTCGTTTTTATTAACCCTCCTACTACGCATCCCCAAAACTTACATACATATCGCACATAGAGGCCTGGCGCCTCGGTATACAGTTTTAATGTAAAATTAGTAAGAAATGCTGAATATTATTAACTGTATCTCAATTAGAGCAACACAGGATATATCTTAACATATTAGAGA
>JAUYWI010090320.1:0-12344 GCA_034780595.1 Parotoplana pacifica | reverse complement strand
GTCAAAGCAATTCTGGAAGGTCAATTTTTAGGGAAACGTGGAACAGGTAAACCAAGAAAGGGGATGTTAGAAGAGTTCAAACCAAACACCTATAGATAATTGAAGGACCGGGCAGCAAACCGAGAAGAATGGAGAAAATGGATGCCATAGAATTGAACCTGCCTAATAACTGATTTGTCAGAACACTATAGATGACTATATCACGATGTGGCATTTTTGGATTAGGAAACCTTTCTTGAAATTTAAGTTTCATCTTATGAGAATATTCATCATTTGCTTGAAACACACGCTCCACTAGCAAAGTTCTTTCTTCAACAGTTAACAGGATGATTAATTAAGCGATAGGCGAACTCGGTAGATAGAAAGACTGCTTATTTCGGCAGGATAATCTGCTGAAATTGTACGTTATTAATTAGCCAATCAGAGAGAGACAAGACAATCAATGTGCAGTTTAGTATTAAATAATTCTACTCCAGAGAGACTTTTCTAACACCCTGTACAAGCATGTGTTTTGGCTCATGAAACCTTAGCTACCTACCATATATTACTTTCTTTTAAACACTGTTTCTAGGGTACCAATATTGTCAATATGAACCTTTTCTAGTATCATCCCTTTTCCAAAAAATTCACAAATTCTATGAATTCATTACAAAAAGAATGGAGATTAAGAAAATCGGAACGGTCAAAAGATATGTTAGCTCAGACCCTAAGAGATATGAATGTAATTTTTTAGATAAATGACATGCTGAAATATTGGAGCAAAAAAAGTGAATACAATTAATACACGCTCGAAATTGAAATTCTTGAATACCTAAGATCCAACATTATTGATATTGAACATCTATTCGTAATTTTTGCAAATAGCCAAGTATCACTTTAAACAATGTTGACTTGTTACGTCTAAGATTTTAAAATATCATTAATCTAGATTTTACACCAAGAAGATATCACATATTTTATGGTTTTGCTAACATACTTTTTGACCTTTTTGGTCTTTAATTTCTTTAGACAAAATTGCAATAGTCATTCTATGTAATGACCTAAGAATAGAGTTTATGTTATAAGTACACAAAAACTATCCAAGACAATGAACCAAACATTTTTTAAACGGAGTGAGTGAATTTGAACGTAATGAATTACCACAGCGCAAAAAAGAACAGAATAAAGATTCGGTGTGTGTTGTTTTGTTTTGGTTAATATTAACTGAAAATGTATGGGTTTAATAAATGGGGTTGTTTCATAAATAATTACGCGGTTAAAGTATTAATTTGCAATGTATTCTAATCTTTTAACAATAGTTTAAGACATAAAACATGTTAAACAAATAGTTGCTTAGTTAGTTAAATTAAAATACCTCAGTTTGCCGATATTTTAGCCAGCGAAAGGGCACATTTCTCTATTAAACTGAGCTAAGCTTTATCATACATGTGTACATATTTAATTGGTCAAATAAAGTTGAATTGTTTAGGTATAGGGGCGATCGAATTTTATTGCCTAAATTTTTGATACAATTTTTTCTTTATCAAAGCCTGAGTACAAAGACGTTTAGTATGCCCACTCACAACATTCTAAAATAAAGAGGTATTTACAAAATATAACATACCAGACACCAAAACACCCCTTGGACAATAGCCAAATGAAGATAACAGAAAATGAGGGAGAATCGATTAGTGATGTCAGAATCAATATTAGTGTAATTTGAAGGGATAGAAATGGGACAAACGTTATTCATGCTAGAAGGGTTAGTAGTAATAGAATAAGACACTAATAAATGACGTGTTTGGGTGTAAGGTTATAGAGCCGGAATAGTCATATTATCAAAGTAAATTTATGATTTCGAGTTCCATAATACAGGAAGAGATAGGAGCTATCTGGTTGACACAAATGAATAGATCACTTATATGAGCCGTGTACTGGCGCATGAATGAAACTTGTGACACATCTATCCTCTCCATTTACACCTAATTCATTCACTTTCAATTTCTGTTAACTTCTGTTGGCCATTGTCCAGTGGGTGTTTTCCTACATTCTGTAATGTATGATAGATATGAATAAATCATCTTTTAGATTTATATTACTGAAATTAAGATCTTTCAAACAAAAGAATAATTTTTGTTCATAAACTATTAATGTAATGGATTTTTAAATATTCCAGATATTTTAGCTATTCTAGATATTTTAGATATTCTAGATATTTTAGATATTTTAGATATTCTAGATATTTTAGATATTCTAGATATTCTAGATATTTTAGATATTTTAGATATTCTAGATATTTTAGATATTCTAGATATTTTAGATATTTTAGATATTTTAGATATTCCAGATATTTTAGATATTCTAGATATTTTAGATATTTTAGATATTTTAGATATTTTAGATATTCTAGATATTTTAGATATTTTAGATATTTTAAATATTATTATCTAAGCAATAAAAATAGTTAAATGTTAGTTGAAGAATGGAATGAGGTTCCCCAGATTGTGATCAATAACTTGACCAGTAGCATGAGACGAGGGGTCAGAGCAGTTATTCAAAGAAATGGTGGCAGCACTCACTATTGATCTATGTTTTCCCTTCCCTCCCTTCCTCTTGAAAAGGCGCCAACGACCCTCATTATGGCCACCACATACTTGATTGATTTAACATTATCTCTACTTAGTTTAAAATTATGCATTATTAGGTATATGGATTCCGATTCTTTTTGCAGTGAGTATTTCTAGACATTTAAATGGGTTTAAAAATCAAAATAAATAAAAGCAATTGTGTCATCTCACTTTGCCTTATCCCATTTCGCCTTATCAACGCTGTCTCATTTCGCCCCAAACACACATATCAATTGAATTTAATGAATTAATGAGGAAGTGAGACCACACGAAGATAATATACATGTAAATAAAAATGAGTCTCAGAAATTGAAGAAAAGAACACCACTTGCTAAATCAATGTAAATGAAAACAATTTATTGTAAAGTTCCTTTAACCTTTTTTGTAATTTGAAAGTTGAGTTCACAGTTTGGGTGCAGTTAAATGTGTTCAGTTGGTAAAAAAGCAGGTTTTCCCAGCTGAAAAAACATTTGGCATAAAAGAAACAATAAAATTTAAAAAGATGCAAAATAATAAATTGATTTTACTATATTTAATGTTCCAAACAATTTCATATAAAATGATTAAATTTGCATCTACAATTTAATTGATATTTCTTAGAAATGTAACACATTGGTTTATGTCGCAGTGTCTCGAAACATTAGTGTCATTGCAAATGCACTTTTATAAATGATGAGCGTTTAATACACAACTATGAAACTATACAGCTGTACAATTATGTCCTAACGATGCAGCTATAACTGTTATAGCTGCTTTAACTGTTGTTATAATGAATCTCGTACCATTAATTATATTTTGAAAGTTCTTACATTTTCAATTTGCCTAATTTAATATGCCTATGTAGAACATGTTATTATGGGTGTAAACAAATCACTTTCTATTTGTCATATTTTTTTTGCAAATTCCTTGATAATGATCAATGTAGATTAAAACTAGTTGGACTAATAAATATGTGATTAATTTTTATTCCCCAGCAAAGCCTATACGAGACCTGTTTGGACCTCTTTGGGTCTCATCAGTCGTGGGTAGACTCGAACCTGGACTGTCGGCGTGTAAGGCAAGTGTCTTACCAACTGAGCTATCCAGGCTGCTGGTGAATGTGAGCACAAAGTTGTTCTTAAAAATACCAACTGTTAGTAGACAGTACAACTGTTTTTTGCAAGCTATTTATTTTATTGGTCAACTACTAACAGTAGTAGAGAAGCTTGGCTCAAGCTAATTTAATAAATTAGTAGGTGTTCCAACAAATGAAATAAGCCACTACGAGACCGTTTTCGACCTCTTCATGTCTTATCAGTCGTAGGCAGACTCGAACCTGGAATGTCGGCGTGTTGGGCGTGTACCTGGATAGCTCAGTGGATAAGACACTTGCCTTACACGCCGACAGTTCAGGTTCGAGTCTACCTACGACAGATGACACCCACACAGAGGTCGAAACCGGTCTCCTAGTGGCTTTGCAGGTGAACAAAAATTAATTGTTTATTTCAGTTGTGGGAACACCTTCTACTTTATTAAATATGTGATTATTTCACTTTTTTTATTTATAATATTCTGTACATAAGAACATAAATGTAGCATTTCTTGTAACCGTGAATGGCCTTCATGTTACCAGCAACAAGCGTCAGCAGGTTAGATATCATTAGCCAAACCGATTAATCTTGTTAAAAAACATTTATTGTTATGTAGACAGTATTGTCTTTTATGTTACCCGTTTCAGCATGATAAATCTTTAAACTATGCATTGATTAACCTAACTAAATTGTGTTTAAGAGTAATAATAAAAAAACAGGAATACTTTGATAAAAATATACTACTGATCTATATTAATCGAAAATGATAGCCCAGGACAGCTGTCTCAGCCTTGTTGGGCCTCATCAGCTAGGCATAATCACAGCCTGAGCAAAATAAAATGTTCGTATATTTCATATCAAACCATAGCAGTAAAGAAAATTTGCCAATTTTGTTTAAGAGGAATAATATTTATTATTCTTGTAGACAGTATTGTCTTTTATGTTACCCGTTTCAGCATGATAAATCTTTAAACTATGCATTGATTAACCTAAATAAATAGTACCGCTATCTGTTACAAAATTCTAGCAACGATAGGACTATAAAGACCGTAATATTGCATATCTCACTCTCGTTTCTGGGATTGCTATTTATGTTACCATAAACAAACTTCCACAGCCTCTTTTGACTGTGTGTTCATTTCGCTATTTGTTATTCTGACTACCTGTATGGTTTAAACTCAACGTAATTTATTTTCAGAATATAAATTACATTTTAGTAAAATCTTTTTAAGGCAAATGACGCAAAATGGACACTAGCATCCGCATTTCATGTTGCCAAATCAGTGTTACTCTATGACGGAATTGTCTGAACTCGTCTATAGGCGAATCCGCCCAATTGCGTCATAGAGTAAGCGGTAGGTTAGCCAAAATAGGTTTTACGACTATCTGAAGACTACCTCCCACATACGACCTTTCTATTGTGGATATAGAAAGGTGGAATCCGAAAGGGTCTACTGTATCAATGTTAGCTAAATCTACATTGAACCCTTGACATTTAGACGGCACTGTAACAAGTGCAACTCTCAATCTAAATCTTATAATATTTTAAAACATAGATATCTAATATAAAACTACTAAGTATAATGTACTTTCTATATTCTGAAATTTAATATTTGAGTACTCTACTTTTTTTATTATAAAATATTACAATGAATGTTTTTATTTTGGAGAAATATGGGACGTTATCTAAAGTCGGACTAATGTCGGCATACTGCATATCGTCCATAGTTCTTTTATCAATATTCCAAACAATCGGAAAGTACACTAGTGTTTTCTACTTTTCAAAACTGAGCCTACCACAAAAACATTATCAAGCTCAGCATTTTACAAATCTTTTTCTGTCTTCCGTAGACACGGAGGTGCTTCATAAGTAAATGACAGTTAGAGTAGAAGAATATTTGTTAGTATAACTTTTTATTTGCGCATTTTAAGTGGCGCTTCTAAATATAGAAAGGTACACGTGACTTCTAAAAAGGTTTATAATTTAAAATGCCATTTTTGATAAGAAGATGCAGGAAAATGCTCTTTTGCAGTTACCTACGTTCTTTTAATGTTACATCACCAGAATAACTTGTTTGCACGGTTATATTAAACATTTAGAGCATGTAGAGTACATTGCTGTATGTATATAGCCAAGATTAAAAACAAAATGTATGCCACATTTCGAGTAGTTTTAATTAAATAAGTCAAAAATCGAAGCTAAGCGCAGCTACGTCCTTTAATGATCGAAACCAACATCAAAACATAATATTTTTTGTAAACAAAAGTTTTTATTACTAAACAAAAATGTTACATTGTGCAAATGTAGATATGAAAACGGTGAATAAGTTTGTTTATATTTAATATAATAATGTGTCAGTTATTTTGATTCTTTCTTAAGATTTAATTTGTGGTGTCGGCTTATTGCTGATCTCTAAAAAAAGAATAAAATTAATTAATGCTTTTTAACACAACAAATAATTTACAGAACATATTTTTGACAGACTCAAATGTATCCAAAATAATATAATCGATTTTTATTAAATATCTTCGATTTCAACGTTACAATTATAATAACAAAACACCACCAGGTTTCCTCTAATAATTAATGAATGGCCAAAGGTCATTTTGTGGTTAGCTAAACACTGTTTCCGTTGAACATTGGTTTACCAATAGAATTGTTTCAGAATAATATCAAAACATTTATATAAGTTACAATTGGTTATTCAATTAATTGGAAGTCGAATATTACAAACATTAAAGCATCCCGCAATTTATTAAGTAAATATTTGACATCTGCGATAGGGAAGCCAGTCTACATTTTTTTTATACTTTAATTTTAAGGATTTGTGTTGAGAGAATGACCCCACGGTAATATAATCGTGGTACATGTACATTGTAGTCAAAAGGTAACTTATTAAAGGGTATTGCTACTTCAGGTTCTGAAAATAGAGTAAAAATTTCCAAAATATGTTAATTTATTATAACAAAATAAATAGAATTCAGTTTATTTTTTTAAATAAATAAATTCAACTTTCAATGTCAAAAGATAAAAAATATACACCATCAAGTTTGTCTGGATTTATTCTTCGTGGACCAAAAGACAAAGTCAATTTTTAGAATTATAAAGCATTTTATACAAGTGACAATGTTCATATATTATGGATTTCGCACACTTTGATCAACAATTTGTTTACAAACCATATATAATTTATTGTCCCGATATTTCTATTGATAGACACATAATATAAAAAAATAATCGAATGGCGTATCTTTCACTTCTAAAGAAATCATAAATTTATACTTTTGGAAGGATACAGCTCGGAAGATAGACGTCTACCTTCACCATTAGGCGGTAATTGCAGAGATATTGTTCAAACATACAGAAATGGCAGATTGGAGAAAGAAATTGAAGTTTGAAGCCAGTATAGGATCTGTGAAGTGGGCAAGATAGGAGAAAATCTCATGGTCGTCCATCTGCAGAAAACAATCTGGGTCGTTCTCAATCACCACCTAGTGCTATTGGTATTTACAGCTTTCGTCTTACAACCTTGAGCCGTGGAAAACCTTATCAATGTCAGAAAGTAACATACCATCATAATGTGCTTCAAATACATAGTACTAAAAAGAATAAGATTAAACTGCTTCTTCTACAGTATAAAATTCTAAAGCTGCAGGATCTAATTATTCTACAAAACCAACAGCCATTTCTGGCAACCCTTAATTGTAGATGTGTCTCCATCAACAACATCAATATTCTTTATACAAATAGGCTCCTCATCTACAAAAAACAGGGAACTCTATTAAGTCAGATTTAAAAAAAAGTAACTATTTGGAAATCTTATACTCCTTGATCAATACTTTGGAGTACCAGGAGTTGAATATTTGAAAATAAATCAGAATAAAATTAGTGAAACAGAATCCAAGTCTAAAGTTTTTTGGCACTGATATTAGTGGGATGACTGAGTATGACATTGGAAAGAGAGAGCAAACTGATAATGATATTTCGGGAGTAAAACTATCTGAATAGTGGTGGAAGATTCATCAAGATATGTCTGAGCATCTGTAGTACAGTTCGTTGAATTATCAGAAAAACACAACTTTTGCAGATGGTGTAACAAGCTTAACAGGCTTATCATCTGACTTCCAAGAAAACTACACCAACATCCTTAATATATGGGCCACTGTTTAGCTTTCAAGTGTTATGAATGAATGGTAGAACAAGAAATCCATCACTACCGAGTTAAAGCTTGCTAATACAATCATAGATAAGCATAGGATCACAGCAATCAAAAAAAATGTAGTACATCATTCGTAATACATCGACAAATGCTTAAAATCTATCTGAAAATTGTCTATAATTCTGACAATTGTTTATTGGCAATAATCTAACAACAATGATAAACTTGTTGATCACCAGAATAATATGAACATTTCAGAAAAGCAAAATTAGAAGCGATAGCTTACTTGGACAAAGCTGCTGGTTGCAGGGAACTTGTTTGGTAGCAGTACCTTTACAATTTATTCCTTGACCCAGGCAAATTCTGGTCATTTTTTGTTTGCCTCCTCCACAAGACTTACTGCAAATGCCCTCCTTTTCCCAGGCCGACCAAGCACCAGCTATTACAAAAGAATTAAGAAATTAACAATCTCTTTGTATAGAGCAGTAATTTGTTTAACTTTTAAAAATTTCAGATCATATAATACACAATATTCTTATATACTAAAATAATGTTTTTTTGACTCTCAAAAGGTATCATTTTAAATGGAAAAGTATCTGTTTTTCTAAATAACCCTTTATTAAATAATAATTTATTCATAAATGTTACAAACTGAGATGATGCAACAAGTCCAATTCTTTATTTCACAAAGAAAGTTTCATATAATTCTCATAATCAGTATTGAGAATGTACTCACTAAGATCAGTCATTTCTGACTTAAATATGGCCGACTACACAAAAAGCTGTATATTGCTTTAAAATTTAATTTATTGGATTGATTATACATTTGGATTAGTAAATTTGGATTAAACAATCAGTAATACAACTGCATAAAAAATTATAATAAACATTGATTATAGATTTGTTGGGGTAAACAAATCGATATTTTTGGCTAAAATCACTAAATTTGCTCTAAGATCTAAAGATGTTCCTAGCTAGCACCAGCTATTACAAAAGAAAGAGGAAATTAACAATCTCTTCCAATTCATTTACAGTAGGTACTGTTGGAGACTTGTTACGTTTTTTTAAAATTTATTATTTTCTTTATTTTGTCAGTTTGCTTCAACAAAGATTTCATTCTACATATTTATGTTAACCAAACTGTAGATTTTGAGTAAGAGTGTACCTACCAGGAACTATTATCAATTAATATAAACATTGCTTTAAATCTCACTAGCTGTGGGTTGTCCATAGCAGACTAGGTAAACTCAGACACTGAACAAAGAAATGTTACATTAATATTATCAATATAAAGGAATCAAGTCTCAATGAAATAAGCAAGTCGTGGATATATTGCTTAACACCACGACTAACTCGAATGATATTTATCAAGAAATAGAAATTTACTGAATGCATTACTTTTGATCATCATACATAATGAGAACAGAAATTTGCTGTGGCGATTCACATCTAAGTGATGGATATCTCACCAACTATTCTATAACAAATATATTAATCCAACAAAACTAACTCATTTTGCATCTGATAAACAGAAAAGGGCTCCTGATTTATTACATTTCGCAAGAGAAGCTGCAACGGGCACTTTTTCTTAGTGATTTTGACTACCGGGGATAGAGGAAAAAATTTCCACTTTTAACATTCGAATAAAATATTAATCCTCTAACATACCCAAAGAATATAAAAGATGAAAAATATTTGCTAACGTTACGCTTTATTTAGCTTCTTCAGGGCAACAAATTTAAATATTAAAAAAAACTTTACAACGGTGTCTCATAGAGATCAAATACAAGAAACAGTTTTAAACGTGGAAACATAGAAAACTGATATGTGCGTAAAGCATAAAATGTACTAATAAAGCCAGAAAAATAGAACTGGAACATTTAAACAGAAAAAAAGACCACTCACTGTTGAGCTCAGAAAAAATATGAAGGTTTGCTTATATAAAGGAGGGACATAGTAAAATTAACTAAACAGATTTAGAATGGCAGAGAAAGCTATTTAGGTTGCAATGACCTCTGAAGGATAGAGAAATGTTACGAGAAAAACGTTACTTTAGAGAGAGCAGAAACAATAGATTTGAACAAAGAATTGTTGCTAGGCCAGAAAGGTAAAACAAGGAAGAGCTGATTGATAGGGAGAAATGAGTTGAAATCAGGATGCAAGAAACTCTTCAGATGAGAGATCCAATAGTTTAGACGGCTAGAGGGGAAATGACGAAGTTAAGAGAATTTTTGAATGTTTTGAAATTTAAAGTTGCAGATAGAATGTTTGGGAGAGTTGAAATGTAAACTAAGGATGGAATGGTATTAATGCAATGGAGAACAGAAAGAATTGTGGAGTATATAGGTAAAGGAGAGAAAGCAACGAAAAGGGGGCCACAAAGAGTACAACTGATGACGGGGATAGAGGAAAAAAATTCCATTTTTAACATTTTTATAAACAATATACATATTATATTATGCTGTTATCTATCCCATTAATTTCTGCACAATACAATTTTTAATCACTTCATTCCAAAACTGTGAATGCGACCTCTATGATACAGCTTTTGTAGATTTCCAAAATACAGAAATAATGAAAGGTAGCTTACTTTCGCAAAGGAATTCATAAGCTTTCCAACATTTATCGTCATCCATACCAAAATTTCCATCATCAGTCCATAATGCCACACAGTCTTGTTTTTTGCCATAGTTATTGGGAGCACCCTTCGTCCAGTGTTCATACTGCAAAGCCTGACCATCCACCCATTTGAATCGCTCCTTGTTTACTGGATGCGAATCACGATTAATTCTTTTTAGACCAATCCAAGCCATCGACAAATCCTGTGTTGCCATAATTGATTTTAGAGTGTCCATTTCCGTTTCACTGTGTACAGAGGCAATCGAACCTCGAACTCGGTCTTTGTTACACACTTTCTCAGCATTATCAAAAGATATTTTTTGCAAAAATAATCTTATACACATCCCATTTCCGTAACTTTTATAGTTTGCAGGACATTCTGAAACCAAATTAATAGCAAAAATATAAGAAATACCTGTATCAATGGATAATGTAATATTATCATGCATATTGCTACAGGGAAAGTTCCCATTTTATAGACAGAAGAATTGATGTCTTTAAAAATCGATATGATTGCCTGATGAGAAATAGTGCATGAACTTGAATTACTGGCCTTCTTATGATATCCACAAAGAGCTGTTGCAACTTACATTTTTTAAGAGACCAACTTTAACACCAAAGTAAAAGTGCAACAACTTTTATCTTGTTTCGTAAAGTAGATAGTCCAATGGGAAATTTGTTTCACAGATGTCTACAGTAATTTTTGTCAAGTAAAACAATTTAAAAAATTGAATTATTAGGAACGTGTGACTGACAACGTTTAGGTTTTTCTCCAAACACATGGAGACAACTTTTAGCATGTTTTAATGTTTAAAATTCATTAGGAATTTAATAAGAAATGGAACAGAGAATATGTTAAGTGACTGTATTCAAATTGACAATTCTAAACTTTAATAAACAAAGTGTAGGCTTACTGTCCATTTTTATTTGACAGAAGAAAGCCTGACCATTCCCACAGTTTTCATCGTCCCAGCCAAGTGCACCACCTTTCCCAGATACTACCATGCAAAATTGTTCAGTATGTCCATCAGGTTTCCCGGACAGCCAAGAAGTAAAATCGTAGTTGGTACCATCTGTCCAATGGTAGCGACTCAAACCAATCCAAGCTGTATCTTTAACTTTAGCCTCAAATGCATCGAGCACTTGTTTATTCGGTACTGTTGCCAGGTGATCATATCCGTTTCTTTTGCAATCACTGACTGCTTCATCAAAGCTTTTAATTCTACTAAAATATTTCACACATCTGGTGCCGCTCTTTATGGCATCACTGTCACACACTAAAATGAATAATATCGGTTTCTGAGATAAAAAGTTTCTCTCAGTTACTTGGCTAATCAGAATTAACAAATAAATAAATAATTTTGGTTTGTACTAACTCTGTTGGTAGGCCATTTCGTCACTTTCTGTAACAAACAAAGCCCATATTTGAGCCGAACATTGATTTGAAGAATATATTTTACAAAAATAGCTAATGACACTTTATCAGTCTTGAGCTTTTTACAGAGAAAGGCATTCAACTGCTCCGTTCCATGTTTAGCCTCTATTCTTAAAACATCGCATTTGTCAGGTTTGTCCACTTGGTTTCAAATTTTTGTAAAAACTAATTAAAAAATGGTGTGATCCTCCGTTCACTACAATTTGGTTTTCTGAAAACATTTTTAGCAAAGTGCAATATTCTGTTTTAAAGTGGTTTACTTTTTATGCATTATACCTTCAAGATTTAATTTATTATAACTCTTAAACACACTAATTGGCCATAACCTGCTTTGATAGCGTCAGTGCCTTTTAATAAAAAAACAGCCTTCCAAAACGTTTTCTCTTCTTATGCAAAATTGGCAAATTTTCTTCACTTCTATGCTTTGATATGAAATATACAAACATTTTATATT
>JAUYWI010090309.1:0-12345 GCA_034780595.1 Parotoplana pacifica | reverse complement strand
TAAACTTTAGCTTTTTTAGTCGGGAATTTTGAAATAAAATCGGGAATTTTGTAGTGAAAAAAATGTGGCAACCCTGTGCTAAGTCTGGGTGAATTCAAGATTGTGGTGGTAATATTGTATTTATGTTTTTACTGGAATTAAAAAAGGGGGAGATGTTCTCCAATGGAGTTGAAATTTGGTACTAATCTGATGTCTTCAAATGACATTGAATGTGCCAAATTCTAGTTTGATCGGGATTTACGAGTATCTCTAGTAAAAAATATACAATGACACAAATACCGGTGTTATCCCACAAACTTGAACTCACCCATTGTATGTAGAAAAAAAAACTATTTCTTATTTTCTACAGACCCCCAAGCCATGGTGTGCCTGGGCCGCTTTGCTCATTGTCTCTCCCAACCTCCGATCGATGCAGTCACTGCTCGGTCCGCCCTTCGGTCACTGTCGAGAGGAAGTGATGGAAGCCATCTACAAGATGGCATCTCTGATGAAGGCATTGATAGTGATAGACAAACACAAACCCTGGTGTCGTATCCACTATCTGATAGTCTACGTGATACACCATGCAGAGAAATCAGGGCACGTGTGTCTGGACAGACTTAAGGACAAGTTAACGGGGGTTGGTCAACAAACCTTACTAAGATATGGGTAGGTGGGATTGTATCGACATTGGATGAATCTGGAACTTTGTAGAAAGATGTTTATGATTTTAAATTTCTAATCGTACATTTATGGAATTTTATATTTTATGTGCGTTTAAGAGTAATAATAATAAAAAACAGGTATACTTTGATAATAATATACTACTTATCTATATTACTCGTAAATGATAGCCCAGGACAGCTGTTTCGGCCTTGTTGGGCCACATCAGCTAGGTATAATGATTGCCTGAGTAATACAAATGTTCGTATATTTCATATCAAACCATAAAAATGAAGAAAATTTGTCAATTTTGCATAAGAAGAGAAAAAGTTGAAGATATTGACAAAAAGTTTTTAGAAGCCTGTTTTTTATTAAAAGGCACTCACGCTATCAAGGCAGGTACTGGCCAATTTATTGTTTAAGAGTAATAATAAAAAATCAGGTATACTTTGATAAAAATATACTACTCACAAATGATAGCCCAGGACAGCTGTTTCGGCCTTTCTTAAAGTGGTGTATTCTAATCGTACATTTATGGAATTTTGTATTTTATGTGCCTAACTGTCTAATTTATATCAAACAGTTCGATTTTATTAATTCTGGAAATCATTTGTAATGTTAACAGTTGAAGAAAAAGTCTGCAGTTTTATTTCAATTTTTTAGGATTTAGGAAATAATATATTCGTTACATGCATTTCATGTTCGTTAAAAAAGAATAAGAGCAGCTATATCATTTAAGCTGATTTTATTTTTAGTTCTGATTTATCGAAACTTCGTCTGACCCATGAACAATTGCGAATAGCTCGCCATGACCTCAACAGGGGCGACATTGTGAAAATAAAGGCCTTTGCAGGAACTGGCAAGACGACTACTCTCGTGAATTTTGCCTTGTTCAAGCCGCACCTTAAGTTCCTATTACTAGTCTACAATAAGTAAGTCTGCGAGTTTGAGCTTGCTAGCCATTGATGTGGGACTACTATTTGAATGATTACTACTGAAAGTAAGTATGGTTGAATTCGCTTCACCATTTTATTGTGTTTTAGGTCGATGCAGATTCATGCTCAGAAAGTTTTTCCAAGCAACGTGGAATGCCGCACAGGTCACTCACTGGCATATGAAATGATTGGTAAAAAGTAAGAGAGCAGTCCTCAATTTTTATCTCTATCGTATGAAGAAAATTTGACTTATGAAGCTATCATTTTTCTTTGTAGTCTATTTCCAGTTGTATTTTGAACTGACTGTAGTTATTAAAACAACTAAACTTTTATTTTACCAGTTTTAGCGTTTTAATTCAACAAACCGTGCAATGAAATTTTCCGGTGTTTAGGAAATTTTGACCTTATTTTTGGCTCTTGTTTGACTTAATTTTGACCTCAAAAAATGATTTTCGTTGGCTCTTTGAATAATAATCTGGTTTTGGCGGCCAGAAAAAATTCCAGAAATTTCTTTCTATTGCATTCTCACATCTAGGCATTGTTCTCAACATTTATCAGGGAAGTCACGGAATTGTCATGATGGGAGCGGGGATTTTAAATCTTGCATTATGTCATGGAATTATCATGAAAAGTATTTGTACTGGATAGTTTAAATGTGTAATTAATATGTATTATTTTTTCTGTTTTTGGGTATCTAAACAGTCTACTTGAAAGGCATTGCTTCTATTTGTTCATGTTCTACTTTATTCTGCTACAGACCTAGCTGTATAATTGGAGCCAAGCTAGGTCCTATGGTGTTATAGAAGGCCGAAAATTAAAAATCATCTGATTAGACATCTAGAAAACTAGATATTTTGGCCAAAAAGACGATATTTTGTCCAAATTGACTAAAATGACCCTAAAATGTAAACTAAGCGTCCTATTATGCTCAATTTTGATATTTTTGATTAGGAAGCTTTTAGAAAATTTGATGCGTCATATTTATGGTTCCTGTTCTATGAGGTCCATAAAAATTGGGTTTGTTTCCCGAAAAATGTATTTTATCATAATTGAATAGTTCTAGATTGTTTAAAATGGTTTATTATGACATTTTTAGTCATTTTAGAAGAAATAGAAGTATATTTTTTCTGTTCTAAAAATCAATGAGTTTCAAAAACCTTCGATTTTTAACGCTTGAGCAGGTCTAAAATGCCAATGAAACATTCTAGTTTGCTCAAACCTGAGAAAACATCTAAAACAAGGTATACAATTCTGAGATTTCTCACATTTATGTTTCCTAACACATGAGGTCTGTCAGTACCGGGCTGGTCTACTAAAATGTATTTTATGGCCAGAAAATGATCCAAATGGTTTATAATAGCTTAAAATGTGTTTCTAGATCATTTATAGTTGTTTTTGGTTGAATTGATTCACAAAAATCGAAGGTTTGAAAGATCCATTTTATCGTGTTGGCCAGGCCTGGTCCGAAAATCAGTGGTCTTCAAATTCATGTTTTGGATATTTCTACTTGGCACACTAATAGTGCATCATAAACGAAGTATGTATGCTAAACTTCAAGGTATTTTAATAAGAAGATCATATTTTATCATATAATTAAATTAAAAATTTAGTGTCAAATATTTTAATGCAATTTTTTTACAATGCTCAAGTACTTTCTTTGCATATTTACAGCAAAAAATTGAATCTATCTGTTGAATATTTTTAATTTGCTCTTAGGTTGCACCCTGGGCACACAAATAAAAATTTTACATGTCATAGAATGAAGTCATAATGTTATAGTTACCAACTATGAACTACTTTTACCAAACAATAACTGCAGGAATAAAATTTCTATGAAAAAATTAGGCTTACAGGTTGGGCCTGGAGCTTGGTAGCTACGGATGAAAAAATGTCCATTAATTCTGGATTAATATTTTTTAATGAATTTTCCATATTGCTTAAGTACTTGATTTGGCACACTAATAGAAAATTTAAAAAATTCTTCCCGTTAAATATATTTTATCTCAAAATATTTTTTGAAATTTGATTGGCTCTCAGATTGCAGTCTGGGCACAAAATTGAAAATTTTCACAAAAACCCTTAATATATGTTGTACAAAGAAGTAATTATGGTATGCCTACCAAATGTGAACCACCATTACCAAATAATAACTACAGGAATACATTTTTGTCAAAACGTCTTTTTCAAAAATTGGTTGGCGAAGAATTTTTTTTTGGTTCAAAAGTTGGGGAAGAAAATTTGTGACACAAAATCAAAATTTCAGTTCAGATTTACCTTTTTTTAGCTATGTGCTATGTGTGTATAACACCACTCCTTTATCAGCGAAGGGTTAGCTCTTTGGCTTTTACTTGCTACCAGACACCATGACTCAGTATATCTTCGCTATTATCTTGTTTATTAATGTTACCTGATAGATAGGTTTTCTACACCTAAGTTTCTCCGAAGAAGAAGTGACTTAGGAAGTTGCACTGACTTGTTACTAAGCATTCCTATGTAAAGTTTTATGAATGTCAAGCATGGTGACTGTTTTGATTCATACATTTCTTTGGCATTGCTGGCAGAACATCTTTCTAATGGTTCTAGGTATTCTCACAAACTGGGCAATCTGTCGCGTCGAACACTGATGGATGTATTGCCCAGTCGAAAAGGCCAAGATGCCGGAAACTTCTTCACTCGATTGTCTCTGGTGAATGAGACTTTGGACAATTTTATGGCCTCCACTTTCGATCAGATCAGCATCGAAAACGTGCCCGTGATGTCATCCCGCGATCGATCGGTCTATCCAGAGAAAACGCGGATGGTCTGTCTTGAGGTTGGAACTGAACTATTTTGTACGGGCAGGCTTGTAATGACCCCACTACTTCTCTTACTTTAAGGGAGAAGTCTTTAAAGTACACTTGAAATGGTGCTTACTTGTAATTTAACTTGTTGTTCTTTGATTAATGGATAACCGCGGATTATTTGTTGTTTGATATGTCATCTGACTGTTGTTTTGCATTTGGGGGGAGCAAACACCCCTCCTAGTTTTAGTTGAAACATTGTGTGAGCGCCTTTAAATGCTAAGATTCTACTAATTATACTTTATGTTTAACAACTTTTAGGATGATATCTCTGACTTTGAAGCAGGATGCTGATGTCTCTGTTTTTTTCCAGGATGCTGAAATGGTGTGGAGAGAAATGATTGATACAAAAAGTTATCGAGTCTTGATGAATCACGATGGCTACCTGAAATTGTGGCAACTATCCCGGCCCCGGCTCACCAAATGGGACGCTTTGCTTGTGGATGAGGCACAGGACACCACCCCACCTCTTCTTGATGTGATTGTTCATCAGGATGAGGTGGCTAAGGTGTTTGTGGGGGACCCTCACCAGCAGATCTACAGCTTCCGTGGCGCGGTGAATGCGATGGACCTGATCCCTGAGACACATCAGTATGAACTCACAGAGGTAATTTAATTGTTTTGTATTCTTTTGTTCACTGCAAGGGTTCACACTCAAATTTGAAATCAACCAATGGTCATAATTTTGATATAAAAACACAATGAGTGTTTAGCTCAAACCATAAATATAGTAGTAGTCGTTTATCCTCTTTGTACTGCTATGTTTGACAATTAAAACTTGAAATCACCAAATGCATAATGAAATCAGTCAAAAATAAATATGCTTGGTGAAGATGCGAATTTATTTAACCAACATTAGAATGATAATAATAAGCGACAGCTGTATTGCTCCTTACGAAATCGAACAATTATTAGAACGCTCTCCTCTATTTTTTCTGCAAACATATACCATTGCCCCCCCCCTGTTCAGACGTGCCTGCACTAGACTGCATGCACTCAATAGGGCACTCGAGTTGAATGTCTCGAATGTTTTATTATTGATTGGTTTATTAGAACATGGACAATAAACGGGTGGCAATGCTTCAAAATATCATTTTGTATTGCTAGGTAATTAAAATTGGATTATTATGGGAAAGCTATTTAGCATTGAATGAAACTGTCAAGCCAAATTGAATTTTGGATCCTTATTAAATAATTTAGGACGTTATGTAATATGTGAATGTTTAGTCATCTGTTTGAAATATCTCTTATCTATTGGGACAATTTTGTGATGATATATTATGTAAACCATAGATATTAAATTATATAGATCCCAAAATACCCCCAACGAGTAACATTCACTTTATTGAATGTACTTTATAAACAATCTCCCAAAAGGTTATTTATGTGCATGCTTTCTGTTGCTTTAAAGCCATAAATTTAACAGATTTGATTAGTTCATTCCATTGGATTAAAGCAAGTACATAGACAGGGGGGGGATTTTGTGACACCCATGACTAGTTGATGTAGCCACATTGTTGTTGTTTTATTTTATAGGAGGTCTGTCATCTATTTTTGTTTTAGAGTTTTAGATTTGGAGCTAACATAGCAATGGTTGCAAATTTTCTCTTGTACTTTTTCAAATCTGAAACCGACATGATAATTGGCAGAAATACCGAAAGTGAGTCTCTAATTATAATTAGTCAAGTAGAAAGTTAACACCTCAAGACACAATTTTTTTTAAAAATTTATTGATACTAACTTAAATTTCTTTCTGACATTATTTCAGGTAGTTTTAATGGCATTATTGATGAGAAGAACAAGGTCACGATTATTTGTCGGTGTAACATTTCATTGCTAGAGCGTGCCCTGAATGAATGCTGCAGAATAAAGAGCCAGAAATTTATTCATTTTATAGGGGTAGGTCATTCTTTACTCCTATACAATTATCTAAGTCATTCATTTTATAGAAAATAGATCACCTATTGATACGAAGTAGGTCATTCATTTTATGTATCCAATTTAGATAAGGTAGATAATTATTCTATAGGATTTATATCAGTCAATGTAATCAAAAAATTTACAAATGTTGATATTTTTTATTTGATTATAAATTTGCAATTTCTAATATAGTCGCCATTAACACTGTAGTTAATATTAATATCAGTGTATATTTTATCTAAAAACGACACTTTTTACCACCATTCCCTTCTAGGGTCCACAAGGAATTGGTTTGCCCGTCATTCGGGACATTTATAAGTTGACACTGCCCATAGAAGAACGAGGAGTCATTCTGGATAAATTTATACAAAAGTTCAACAAAGAAGGCGGATTCTACCAACTGATGCAATACGCAGTAAATGCCGAGGATTCGGAGATGCAAGGCAGAATCAAATTTGTTGAACAACTTGGTTCCAGTCTGCCAGAACGTTTGAATACGATCGAACAGTGGATTGTGGCAGCAGATAAAGCAAGTGAGTGATTTCGCGTAAAATGATCCAGTCATCTGTTAGGTACTTTGCAAGATAGGACTGGTAATTTCAAAAATGGTCATTTGATAGACCGGTGACCTGTTAGACCAGTCATAAAATATCATATCGGTCATCTGTTAAACTGCTTATCCATTATGGTGTATTCTAACAGATGAACAGTCTAAAATATGACCACTCTAACAGATGACTAGTCTAACGAATGACCAGTCTAACAGATAATTGTATAACAATTAATCATTCCAACAGTTGACAAATACAAACAGGAATAATAAGACAGTTAATGTTAAATGTTAAAATTGTATCATTTCTAGATATTATCTATACGACTGCCCACAAGTCGAAAGGATTGGAGTGGGATCAGGTAATTCTTGGAGATGATTTTGATGATTCCAGGGTGGACGAAGTGAATCTGCTCTATGTGGCCTTGACACGAACCAGGAAGGTGGTGCGCATTGAACACAACCTCGCTAAACTGATCTACCTCAAGGCCGGAATCTCTCCCTGTCTTCCCCAGCCTGCGGCCATTCTTAGTGATGAAGAACGACCAAGGTATTTCACTCAAATACGAATAAGATTTTAAATTGATTTTTTTTTTAAATATTGAGTTTTGGATTGGTTTTGTGAATCCATCACTATTAATTTAAATAATGTGGATAAATTCCAAACATCGCCATAGGATTTTTGTAGTAAAGTGACCCTAATCAGCTTAGATCAAATTCAAACAATCTCTATCAAAAATTGTCAAATCAAAATTATGTAAAAAAAATCAATAAGTGAACAATGTTAGTTTGGAGCAATTGAGATCTTAAATTACTAGTGATAGTACATAAGTAGATAGAAAAGTGTGATTTCAAATCAGTTTCGATAATTGGTTTTTTATTTTTTAATCGAAATCTGTCGCAAATTTAATATGTAGTATTATTTTTGTTGAATTTTTAATTGTTTCTCTACTGCATCGATTTTTACCATTTTATGTTCATAGAGGTGCGATGGCATCAAATGATCTGGGGTACTTTTTTAGTCAGATTTTGGCCAAATATCCGCTATTAGAGCTTCATGACCTTTTATTGAACTACTGAACGGTTGCCTATTAGGTAGTTTGTCAACTTTTTACGATTGTGATTTTATAGTTTTACAAAAAGATGTTTTCTAAAAATTGTTTCGTAGCTGGTAGCTGTTGGTCACTGATAATGATTTTACAAAAATGGGAATGATTTCGAGGTCAGTCATGTTTTCAAGAGAGAGAGAGAGAGGTTTCCAGTTTATCTGCACTCTGTTTTTAATACTTTTCTCCAGTGGTGCCCTGTGTACTTCACTGCGTGGCCCAGACGTCAAACAAGCCTATGTGAAGCTATGGGAGCCCGAAGAGGCGCTGAGAGATGAGCGCTACACGGATCATGATGTGGTGCAACGGATTGAAGACTTGCACCAATTCCAGCCCTACACGTTTGTGCTGCACACGCCCCAGGTGCAACTGAGTGATGGTCGGCAGACATCTGCCCTGGTGAGTGAAGGTCAATTCCAAAATTGGAAGAAACTTACAAATTGTCATAGATAGACAAAAAAGATGATCGTTTTTAGTGTAAATAAAGCTAACATCGACTATCAATATTCTTAGTTGAACTAATGAATCACAGTGCTTTCTATGGTTGTTCATCTGCATTGATCACAGTCATTGGGGCACTCTGGATTTTTTTCTGTCGAATCTTTCTAAAGTACCAACTTTCAGCCCAAATATACGTGAAGTATGAAATCCTAGTAGAGTAGCCTCCCCCTCCATCATAGCTGTGCCCTATGTAAGAAAGGATTACTTACCTATGCGTACATAGAATTAAATCTTTACTGCAGCAAATATATTAAATTAAAGTCTGTCAAGCCTTCGATAGTACTAACATCATAGAAATGAATATAATCTAACCAAAAATAAATGGCTTCAACATAAGAACAAGATCAAATCAAAACTACATAATCATGTGTATCTTGTTCTACACCCAAGCTGAAGCATGATAAGATGATCAGTCATGGTTTGCGATTGAAAGTATTATCTAGTTTATTCAAATATCAATGTCCATGTTTATTTTTGTTGTTGATATGTACGTTTATATATCACGATTTTATTTCGATTTTTTATAAATTTTCATTCAAAATATTTCTATAAATAAGTGGCTCCTTTATCTTTCATTTCTGTGACAATTTTTAATTTCTAAAACGTCAATCATTTAAATAATTTATTTTGTCACTTTTGTTTCAGATTCATGCGATAATGCGCCCTGGATTTCGTAATCCTCTGACGGTGTGTGCTAAGGAACGTTGTTGGATTGGCATTGTGGGCCATCCTTATATTGAGTATGTAATGATATGACTGGTCAATCACGCCTACGTTTTGTCTTTCACTGTGATAATTTGTTGTCTTACTCAACTATTACTGCTCGCAACAATGCAGGAAAATGTGTTTAATTTATTTTTGATTTCTTTTCCCAAATATTATGTAATATACTGTACATGACATTCAGCTGTACATAATTTAATTGAATATATATAAAGTTCCCATTAGGTTTCCAGTTCCCAACATGGCTTCGTTTCGGTTTGGAATGTAATTTCGGTGACTTAGGTACCTAGATACAGTCAAATAACAAAAATGTCCGAACCAATCTGGCCGTGTTGTCCCCTAGCATTCTGAATTTATAGAAATAGATGCAATTAGTTATTTTTGTAATTTATTTTCTACGAGCTGAGCAGGTCATCAAACAAAATATCAATTCACAACAGAGATTGGTTTGAAATGTCATTGTACAGGGTGATCCATAAAAAACAAAGGATTTAGCAGAAATGCATTCCTGCAATTTGATTGGTCATTGAGTAATCCAATTAGATCGTTGGAGGATAGATTTAAATAAATCAAGCAAAATACGTACTGCTAAATCCTTTGTTTTTTATGAATCACCCTGAATATAACAACAGCTACCTAGAGTTTTCTGTGATAATATATTTTTTGCTGTTCAGTTTCAACTATAACTTTTAAAATTTAGATTCCGACATGTAGTCAAGCGGTTTCAATCGAAACGAAAACAACCCGCGTTGTGAACTGACCTAGAAGTATTTATATACTAATTTAGGTAAAAATATTTAGTGAATAAGGTTGGTCGGTAAAACACAAATTAGCTGTAAAAGGTAATTTTATCTCTTACATGTTATTGATACAGACTATACTTGATTTATATTAGTTTATATTTGAAAAATTGTATGATGAACTCAATTTCAAACTTTTAATTTTGGATTGGCTAGAAAATTGATAATCAAATTTTCTGAAAATTCTTTTAGATTTCGGATATATCCACCAATTTGAAGTTAATCAAACAAGGTTTAATTTTTTGGATCTATATTTTTCCAAAAAAAATCTGTTCATAAATCTTTCCAACTTTCAGCCTCGTCTACCCCCTCCCCCCTTTAGCACATTGCCAAACTGCTCGATAGCAACTCAACCGATTTAGATGAAATATGGTTTCCAGGGGTAATGAAATTTTCTTGTGGAGATTTGGTTTAAAAAGTTTGGTGATACATAGTCTACACCAGGCATCTCTGCAGCAAAATTAGCATGTCATTTACAAAAATATCAAACTTCGGCAGGATGAGCAAAAATTAATGCTCAGTGTAAAAAACATAGCTACAAGGGCTCTTTACATTTTATATGTAGCTGCCTACTTGTTTTGTGTTTTTTTTGCTTTGGGGAGATGTTTTCCCTTATCATTTTAGGTTGATATGGCGTTGGCTCTGATTGCATTTATGCCAAATATAATTACATATTTATTAATTTTTCTTTTTCTTGAATATACGCCTAATTCATATGCGTCAAGATATAAATTTTGAAAATAGTTTTTATGGATCTGCATTTGCATGATGACCATACCTGAGTAATGGGGACGTGTCTCTCACCCTAAGTTTAAAAAAAGGAGGGTAGAAAGAAAGCGTGGAAGGCATAACCCCCCCCCCCCCGAAATCCAAAAAGGTGGGGTCAAGGAAAGGGGGGTAGGAAAAAATGGAAGGGGGAAATAAAAAAGGTAATCATCAGTAATCTGTCTTTCAACTGGTAACTACTTTTGCAATTTAGGTGATCAATGGTGGTACTCAAGATAAAAAAATTAGCCAGCTTCACTGAAAATAAGTCAGAATGAAGCATCTTGAACATCTGGACAGTCTCGTTTTCTGATGAATTTTTTATTTATCTATTGGACTTCGTTCAACTTGGCTTACTGCTGAAACTTCTGCATACTGACCTTTGTATATACATAAATACCTGCACTGGAGCATAGAGTAAATATACCTACATTAGAGTATCCACTCAAACAATTACTGACTAATATTGATATGCGGAATTCGAATTTATAATTATTTTCTCGCTAAAATTTTGTCTTGACATATTTCGGGTTAGGTACTACTTTTATGCGATACCTAAGAAAAAGTGGTATGCAAAAATTAAAAGTCTTTTTAGAAAATACATATATGTATTTTCTAAAAATTATTTGAATTTTAAACATTTGAAAAATAAATATTTCATATAAAACTATAAAATTTGATATAAAAGAACACGATTATTTTTTCAGTATAATTTACTGTATAAAATGGTAACAAAAGAAACGAATTTACATAACTTTTTGAATTTTTGTAATTAAAATTATATACTATTTTTATGCGATGCTATACGCAATTTTATAAAATAAACACAGAGTGTATTGTTACTCTATGCTTAGTAGGTTCCTTCTTCATTTATCTTCTTGTATTGCTATGAGATTTTCTGTATTCTCCATATTCACAGTTCATATGCTTCGATTTTCTTCTTATCGCTTTTATGTAGTGTCCACGTCTCAGAACCATATAGAAGTATGCTCCAGATAAGTGTTCCTCCTTTGTTTCTACTTTCAGACTCTTGGTTAGAAGTTCTCTTGTTTTTGTAAATGCTGTCTTTGCCATTGCTAAGTTCGAATTTCTTCTTGACATCTTCTGTCTGGCGTAATTATTCCTCCAAATATTTAAATTTCTTAACTTGTTCTACTTTATGGCCATTTAGAGTAATATTGACTGGGTCGTTTCCCATTCTTGATATTCTATTACCTTTGTCTTTACGTTGATCCGCATATTGAATTTGTTTAGCTTTTCAATAGTCAAATTTGAGAAACTCTGCATCAGAAATTGTCAATCGAATATTTTCACGATTCAATTTATCTTATAGGCGTTCGATAAATGTCAGCATCTATCTATCTATCTATCTAATGTGATTTTGAATGTCACCTAATAATACCTGGAGTGATTGATCGAAACAGAAATACAGAGATAATATAGCATAAAACAAATATTTAAGAAAAAATATTCTTTTGTTAATCTGCTGGTTCAAGGTTACATCATTTTTAATTAAGTATAGGATAACTACCTGTTATCAGGAGTTAAACGCTAATATACCGA
>JAUYWI010090308.1:0-23503 GCA_034780595.1 Parotoplana pacifica | reverse complement strand
ACTGATTATGGATTTAGTCAACTCTACAACAAAGGATCGCAAAGCTTGGCGGATCATTTCAAATGGGTCGGCCGAAGCTCAGAAATGATCATGCCGCCATCATCCATCCTCATCAGATAATACTTTCAATAACCAAGCGTGACTGACCATCTTATCACGCTTCAGCTTGGGTGTAGATAAAGATGCTCATGATTACGTAGTTTTTATTTGATCTTGAAAAGATATTGTTTTTATGTTGAAACCCTAAATGTTTCCACATCATCTATTTTGATTATATTCATTTCTATGATGTTAGTATTGTTGAAGGCTTGAAAGATTTTAATTTATTATTTTTATGTATATTTACACTTTTTAAATAGATTTATATACAACCAAATGTTATCTTTTATGTCTACATTCATAGTATTTCACCATGTTTCTTCACATTACTTTCAAAATAATCTATGACATCATCCGTAAAAACAGTTGTATAACTTTTAAAACACATTTAATTAAAAATATTGATTCTTTCTTTTTTGAATGCAGCTCATTTTCAGATAATTCAACTAAAAGTAGCTCATTAAGTCACACATGAACCATGAAATTGGATTCATTAGATAGATTACAGACATGTTTTAATCTATTCAAAATATGTACATGTTAGAACAAATATGCATAATTGTTGATTTCCCAAATTTGTTCTAACACATACACTATCAATAAGCATTTGTTGTGTTCACATCTCCCTAATTCTAAACCTAAACTAACCAAAGGATGGTGCTATACATAATCAATCCTACACCTAACCTAATTCCTAAGGATAATAAACTTCAAATAAATAAATTGTGAAATCAACAACTATGCTCTAAGCAACCTTGACAGTGTTATGTACTCGAAGCTTCGATTGCTCTTGGTGGGGTAGCTCTCCTGTGTGTGGCCAAGTTGAGTACATATGCTTGAAAATGAGTCATAGGTAACTTATTATGATGAGAAATCAATTAACCAACAAATAAAATGGTATTGTTAAGCTAATTTAATTATTTAGTAAATCACCTTTAAAAAATAAGGCGCGGCAACACTTTTGCACCCGGCTGTATACATATATATAAATCAAAAATTTAAAATATTTCATTATTATTCTGTGTACAAGAATGCAGACATCCAGTTGTTTACCAACCTTTTGTATATTGGCATAACTTTATTAAACAAAGATTTTAAAATGTACATTAAAAAAGCAGGTTTGCGCGTTTTTGACTCCTCTGACCTACTTTTACAAGGCCTATAACGTCATCAATATATCTTAGTAACTAAGCATTTTTTTCTATATAAGAGTGAGGTACGCCGACCATACGTCGCTGTTGTCCGAAACTAGAACAGGTCTTGAAATTTTGTTGAACGATGCCAAAAGAGCAAGCGAACAATGTGTACCATATCTTAATCTGAATAAAACAAAAATCTTAACATCGAAAGATGATGATAGAGAGTTCAAAATTGATGGAGAGTTGTGGAAAAGGTAGACGAGATAGACTGCAAGTCAGAATGGTAAATAAGGTACAGAATTGCGATGGGGAGATCCATGATAGCAAAATTAGGAAAAAATTGGAAAGATAAAAACATCAAAAAGACAACAAAGAAACTCCTAGTTAAATCCTTAATCTTCCCATTGTCTCCTATGGTAGCGAATGGTGGACAATGACGAAAACAGATAGAAAAAGAATTGATGCCTTCGAACTTTGTGCATGGCGCGAAATACTCAGAGTTGCATGGATAGAGAAAAGAACTAACAAAAGTATCTTAGAGGAAATGAAGCCAAACTTCTCTCTCGAGGGTCAAATGCTAAAGAACAGGCGTAGTTACTTTGTCCATAGAGATGGTAACAATTTAGAAAAGATTATCATGCTGGGAATGACTGAAGGAACTTGGCGACTCTGCAGGTCACAGTTTCGGTGGATAGACGGCATATCAAAAGACACCGACACGAGCTTGATTGTTCTGTTTAGGACATAACGGGATGGAGGGGCTTTGTTCATATGATCACCAGGAGCCAAAAACGACTCGATGGAACTTAATGAATCAAATAAAACATGCAGAGCTTTAATATTTATCAAATAAAACAGAACTGGGTAACGTCGGTTAAATATTAAGGTCTCCAGTATTTAAATTTTAATCAAAAATCGAAAATAGACCAAAAATGTACATACTCGTATTTAATTTTTAAATACACATAAAATAATATTTTGGCATTAAATTGAACTAGAAATGTGTTCTAAGAATAAAAATAGATTTAATGAAATCAGATATGATTTTAATTTTAAAATCAGACCAGATATTGTATACAATTGATTTTGTTGTATATGAGAAGTCAATACATATTTTAATAAGACAAGAGTAATCAGATATTAATAAAATAACAGGTAGGTATACACATAAGGTAGACAATATACCTACTACTTATTTATATTACTAGCTAATGATAGCCCAGGATAGCTGTTTCAGTCTTATTAGGTTTTATCAGCCAGACATAATCAAAGAATAATAGAAAGGAAAAATCGGCACAGCAGCATAAAAGAGAGAAAATAGAAAATATTAATAAAAAATATATCGGAAGGCTTGTTTCTTTATTAAAGGGCACTCACACTGTCAAAGCAGGTCCTGGCCAATTAATGGGATAAGACAAATAATAAAAAAAACAGGTATACTTTGATTGTTGGGGAAAAAGATATGATAATAATAAAATAGAAGTATCAATATTGTGAATTAAAGATATAAAGGTTGTACAAAATATCAACTCCTTTTAATAGACTCTGAAAAAAACTAGTCCTTCTTTCATGAAAAGAGAAAGTGGATGTTCGTGAGAAGGGATCATGATCTCTGTTGTTCTAGTTGTGAATAGACCCCCTTTCTATAAGTTCTAGGACAAACTACCCTATCATTGGCTTCGAATTACTTTATGCCAAAAGTTGCGTTTTAAATAGTAAAACCCGATTGTAATATATAGACATGCTATTCTTCCAGCTCATTTAAAAGTATCTTACTTCTTAATCTATAATGGATTTGTAGTCACATAAGTGGAAGTTGAGCTTTGGGTGTCCCTTCATGTTGTTATTTTTATTGATTCATTCATTTTTGTTTTATTTGATATATAACAAAGATCTTCTTTTGGACTCTAAGTTACCTAGATATATTGAAAAAACTAAAATATCACTTTAATGACGTCATAGAAAATGCACTTTAAAATTGATATATAAAGTTCAACATTTTCCAATTCAATAAATTATTTTGTTTGTTTTATATTTCTTAGAGCACATTAGTAGCCAAATTTTGTTGTTTATGTATTTAAAAACTCTTAGGTCAATTTTTATAGATATTTTTAATACTTTTGTTACTGAAGACCTTAAATACACAAGCGATTTTGATCGAAAATAATGATTTGTATGTTTTATGTAATCATTATTATATAAAAAAGCTTAGTTACTGACGACGTCATAGGCCCTGTAAAAGTAGGTCAAAGGAGTCAAAAACGTGTCCAACTTGTTTTTTCAATATAAGAGACCCCTAACCGTTGTACACAGCAAATTTGGTGCTTGGCTGACAGAAATATTCCTCAAGGTGATTTTAAATGGTACGAAAATCCAAAGCTACTACCTAAGTACCAGTGTCCAAATTTTGTAATTGATAGTAACCCCTCTATTCTAAGGTCGCTCTAATCACCCATATTCGATTTTTCAAAAGCTGGTAGGCTATTGAAATAAATTCTACGTAAAACTGATTTTGGTGTCACTAACATCTATGTCAAATTGGATATTGTCACTTAACCCACATATCTTCTTATATGTCACATGTTCACTTTTTTGTTAATTATTTTTATCATCACTCAATGAAAGAAATCATTGAACCAAATGCTCCGATTTATACCTATCGGTATGGACGGTCATCAACTTATAAATACATAGAATTTTGCTTTAAGAAAAACGAAAATAGACCTCATGTGTGTGGAGAAGGAATCTAAAATAATAATTCACAAATCTAATTTATTTTTCTACATCATTTGCTTGGCATATCTTTAATCCTTGGAATTATTTCTTGGTCCAACTAAAATGAATAGTACCTAAAGAAAAGTCATGTTTGTAATATTTTCTTTCTCCCCAAGATACCTAAATATACTGTAAATAAATTGACTGTATTAAATTAATGAAAAATATTCTAAATTTAAAAAGATTATTTTCAAACTGTACAGGGAATTTGGTATAGAATGAAATCTACTATGAACCAACATATTTTAATTTTTTGTTTTGCTTTTAAACCTACCTAATAATTAATAAGATTGGACAAAAAATGGCTCAAAAGATGATTAGCTCTTTCAAAACAAAAGCCAAAAATACACAAAATAAGTGAAACTAAATATTATTATGGTATAAATTTGGTACATAAATTAAATAATTTCTTTATTTAGAGAACTAACAAAAAACGAAATACATTAAAGAAAACAAAGATCATTTAAAATTTTGGTTTGTATGTTTACTACTAACTTAGGCTGATTTTTAAAGATCAATTTTTCATGTCTCTGAAACTACTTTTGACATTTGGAACATTTATTTAAACATATTTTTAAAATTTCAAAATCATAGGTCACGTGACCTTTGGTTTGAACCAGCAGCTCAAACATCCATTTTAAATGGACTAGAACTGAACAATTAACAATAAGTTTTATAATTCAATGATACACATGTTATTTATCTCTCATTAACTTACGAAACTGTGTTTGGTCTGCTCCAATTTGATCTATATAGTAGGGCCGAAAATCATTGACATTTTACATTTAGGCTTATAACTCATCATTTATTATAGATATTAACACCATTGTTTGAAATTATATTACTGGCATAATATCTTTCAAGCAAAAAACGAATTTGGTAAATATCTCAGCAACAAAATAGATATTTAAAAACTCTTTTTTTGTTTTAAAGATATAACGTAAGTGATGTAATTCTAAAAATGGTATTCATATCTATCATAAATGCCGAGTTATAAGCCAAATGTGAACAATCAATAATTGCCGGCCCTACAGTATAGGTAAAATTCTAGGAGAAAAAACATATTCTCGCAAGTTAATTGAAAGGAGCCTAATAATATTTGAATGATTGAATATCAAAACTTATTATTATTGTTCAGTTCTAGTCCATTCAAAATGATGTTTTCTGCCCTTTGAGCTGATCCAAATTAACCGTCATGTGACCTTATAAATTCAAATCAATGTTCCAAATTTTAAAGCAATTGGTTCAGTGGTTTCAGAGATATAAAATATTGGCCTTCAAAAACCAGCCTAAAGTTAGTGGCACACTAAACTTTGAGTTGTCAGTCCCTTGTTATAGTATGTATGTCCTTATGTCCCAGGTTTAATGTACATCTAAATTGCATCCTAATTGAATCACGAGTACCTATGTATGTATATCTTTAGTTTATCGCCTTTGATAACTAGATATTATTTTTTTAAAGTAATTTATGTACCTACCAAAATAACTATCTATTAAGTAGTATCTAGTTGGTGCCATACAAGAGAAAGTAAAAATCAATGTATTTAAAAGAAATGTATGAACTGATACCTAATGAATGACCAAAGCGCAAAACAAGATTCTGTATGTTTTATATATTTGATATGGTTAAAATTAACTTAACAGATAGGTACAATACATACATAAATAGTGAAAAAGGACGTATTCATTTAGGTACAGATATGATTTTTGGTTTGGCCACAAGCGGTGTCCGTCTAAACGAAAGTCTAATTGAATTTGCAAAATTTTACCATAAAAAGTTTAAAATTGTAAAATACTTTTGGCATTATATTGGAGATATTAAATTCCTTTTTCCAATGAGGTATCAGGTGTTAAAATCGGTTTTTAAAAAGTGTCAAAATCTGAAAAGATGAAATTTGCCAAAATGACCTACATTTCTCAAAAATGTTCCATAATATAAGTAAAGCGATACGCAGACCAAGTCCCTTTTTCTGAAAACTGCATCTATATAGATAGGGGATGTAGTTTTTGACATATGACCTTCTAAAGGCTAGTTTGTGTTTCACAAATCCACCCCAATTCATACATACATATTTAGTATGTTTTTAGGAGAGCTAGCCAATCTTATATCATTCATTTTTGTTTTATTTGTATATTGGTCACTAGAGGTTCTATTTAAAAATGGCATTTTTGAAGAAATCCAGAATATAGCGTTCATAAACGAGTTGACCATAAATTTCAAAAAAATTGTTTATAGAATAGTCATTGGTAAAAAATTAAAAAGTGCTATGTAATGATATTTAAGGGTAGATTTTAACGTATTAAAAAAGTACTAGTTCCGCCATTTTGTTTTGGTACCACCATTAAGCAATAAGTAGTATGATTAAATAAATAGATTGTAAGAATTAACATTTAATGATGATCAGAATATCACTAATATGGTGCAGTGTCAGACATCTTGTAAAGAGACAAATTTTATATGCGATACATCTTGCATGGCAATGGTCTAAATCGAGGAAAGCTGTTACTATTGAGGACAACCCCCAGGGGAAATCTGGGGCCTCAATAGGGTTGCATGATTTAACCATTTGGTCCAGATGTCAAAGCTTAGTTATTTGTTAACAAAGCTAAAGAGGTACATGCAGTTTAACAATAATTCCCTACTGTCTTAATACCTCTGCTGGTCAGTTGCCCTTTATTCCTATGTTCCAGCACTAGGTATGTGCCCAGGCCACAGCGCTCATTAGGAAATGGTCACAAAATATGTCATGGTTGAGGACCAAACTCAAATGCAGGAATTAAAGAAACACATGACTTTAAAAGTAATAATCCAAAACAAGAAAGTCACACTGCGCAAGGACAGTTTTGGAGCACCGGCTTACAATAATTGATTTTGCCTAATGCCAAATCAAGAGAAACTGTGTACCTAAGTAATCCTGTAGCACAGCAAAAAGTTGATTGTAGTTTGTTGAATATGAAAAAAAATCTCACACTGCTTCAGGGGAAGACGAAAGGTAATCCAAGTCGATGTTAGGGTCTCAAAAAAAATAATTCTGGCGTTGTTAGTATTGTAGGGGCTGTCGCGAAACCAATGTGTCAGAGTCACAGGAGCAAGTAGGGCCTTGTAGGCTTACATGCCGTTGTGCTGACCAGAGCGAAGTTGTGTTTTGTTATTTCTGATACACCCTATAAATATTTTGAAGTGGTTGGTTCTTTGATCTTATTTTTAATAACAGCTCTAACACTATTCCAAAATAATTGATTTTCACAGGCACCGCTTCTGTTAGTGGCGTTTTTATATCAACAAGCTCGTTCTCTTGTATTCCACAATGACCCAGGACACATTAATGCCACTTTCAGTGGGGTCTTTGCCACCACGACTGATAAGATAGGAAAGAACAGACTAGGTGTTTGTCAATAGATTAGTCGATGATAAGGTTGGAGATGGCTAAAGCTTTTCTCTTCAACTACATCTGGCTTTAAGCCGATGGGTGATTGATGGAAGATCAAAATTTCTTCTAGGGTTGGCGGTAGGAAGACGAAGCGACTCTCATAGAGGAATTAATTTTTTTTCGAATTACAGTACAGTAAGATGGGATGTTGGCCTCGAGTTTTAGAGCTTCAACTGGAATGGTGCTAAGTTGCCCATTCACAGTTCTCAAAGCTAAATATTGTTTTTTTTCGAGCTTGTCTCTGTTCAATAGAGTAAGCCAAGGGTGCCAAAGTCTGGGCTGTAACAGTTGAGGTGACTTTTGATTTGGGAGATGAAAACTTTACGAAGGGAAGCTTGTTTCCAGTCCCATTTCTCTGCAAGCTCAGGCAGCAAGTATTTTGATGTTAGATTTGGCTTTTGTAATGACTTTGTCACTGTGTTTGTTAAAAGAAAGGCTGCGGTCATAAATAATGCCAAGAAATACGGATTTCGGGTTGAATTTGATTTGGGTGTTGTTTAGCATGACCTTAGGTGTCCAGCTAGTATCATGAGTGTTGGAGGAGAAGGAAACAATTTCACATTTAGCAGAGTTTATGCTTAATATTCCAATCATTAATGATATGGAGAGCTTTCTCAATAGTGTTTCTAAGGATGGTCTTACAGCAGTTGATAGAGAGGGTGCAATGTCATCAGCGTACATACTGACTATGACGGAGTTCGATAATCTGTCACGGATGGAGTCTATGAAGAAGCAGAAATCAATCAGAGAAAAAATTGAGCCTTGAAGTACTCCTTGGTGGATTTGGATAGATTAATTTTTTTCTCACTCAATAAAACCTTCCCTTTTCTGTTCTTAAAAAAGCCCGCAATCCATTTGACATATTTGAGGGGAATACTTTTGTTCATATGAATGTTCAGCAGTTTGTATTGCCAAACATGTCAAAGGCTTTACTGTAGTCAACAAGAGCAAGAATGAACTCTTTGCGAGGTTTATTTTGAAAACATTCGCTGATGGATTGACTAATCTTTTGAGCTTGATCTTCAGTGGATCTTTTGAGTTTGAAACCTGCTGGTCGTTGGAATGCCATTCTTATTTCTCAGCAAAGTAACAGGCGACTGGCTATCATACGCTCCATAGTTTTAGTGAGGCTAACAGGTTTGTAGGAGTTGAGTTTGCTTGGTGGTTTGCCGCTTTTAAGAGAGGGATGATAACAGCAGTTCTCCAAGACTGGGGGCAGGAGTGTTCCAAGATTGGTTGAAACATTTGAAGATATAGTTTCTGGCTTTGTCACCAAGAGTTTGAATGAATTTAGGAGCGATATTGACTTCTCCTGCAGCACCTTTGGTTTTCATTTGGCTGATCCCTGTGTCTAGTTCGGTTCTAGAAAAGTCAGAGTTACTTTCGACTTCAAAAGGGGGTTCAGCAAGTTTCCTTTTCACAAGTATGTTGGTGGTCTTTCATTTTTATTGAAGATGTGTTTGCTTGTGCGGGGTGTAATGTTTTATGAAGATGTTGGCGCTTTGTTGGAATGATACCTTTTGCCATTATGGATGAGGGCTTTATTCGGAGACTGGTGGACAGAGTGCTTTTGTGAATTTTGATTAATTTCCAGATCTTAGAAGTGTCATGAGAAGATTCTGTCTCTTCAAGAAATTCGATCAATTTATCATCTATAGCTTTGTTGGTGAGGTTTCTGACAAGAATGCACTGATTCACTCAATCTTCTCTTTTGTTGCTAATGTCCTTTCTGAGCTCGTTTCTTATCTTGATTGCTTTTTGGATTTCAGGGTTCATTTAGGATTTGCCATGTGAAGTTCGGCTGCCTGGATCACGCATCTGTCAGCATGTTGAAATTTGTTAGCGATGGTTTATTGCTTTTGAAATCTCCAATACTGTCTTCGATTTCTTTAGTGAATTTAGTCCAGTCGCTAGTTTCTAGTCTTAAACGAACATTAGGGTTTACAAGGGGAGGACTTTAATGTTTTCTTTCAATTTGATGAGAAGCGGAAGGTGATGGGAACAATACAGTTTATGATATTCCATTGAAATTTGTTGACCCATTTGTTGGGTATGAAGGAGATGTCCTGTGTACTCAGTCACCCGGTGACTCTGTTGGCCATTGTTGATGACATTTTGTTATTGTGAGTCAGTCTTCTAAAAAGTTCCCTCTATTGTTGTTTTAAATGTTGTTATCCCAAAGAGGTAGTAGGCATTGAGATCATCGATAACCAAAGAGTTGGGATTCATTTGGAGACTTGTATGGTCAAAGTTGCATTTCTTGTCTCTTTAAGGAGGACAGTAACAGTTCACAATATCCAAGTAGTCCCTGTCAGAAAATTTGAGCGAATGATTTGTTGTTCAATGTAACAGTGAGGTTTCATAATTTCCTTGAAGGCGATATTATCTTTGATGAAAATTATGAGGCCACCTGTGTGAGAGATACTAGGTGTGAGGCGGTTTTTTCTGATGACAGTATAACCATTGAAGAGCGGAGATTTCTTATTACTGTTCAGTTTAGTTTCTTGAATAAGACAAATATCAATATTGTAATCTTTCAACCAATTGGTAAGTTCACCTACTTAAGTAGTAATAGAGTCCGTGTTCTATTGCAGAATATTGAGACCTCTTTTGTTATTGTACAGAATCCTCTCTTTGGTTTGGGTAGTGTCAGCACAAGGGGGAAGTTGGATTCTAGTCAACGGAATGCAGTTGGAGCAGATCCAGGTTTTGTTGAAGAACTTTGATTAAGCTTCTTTTCCATTGAGGCCGACATTTTATATGTGAGACCTTGTTGCACATATGTATATAATATAAGTAGGAAAATGCAAAGTGGGAGCAGTATTTTTTGCAAAGCAAGCAAGGCGAATGAGTAGATTTCTTAGAGGATTGAGGTTGTTGTTATTAAAAACTCGTAGTAAAGGTGGGATGAGGTGGGTACATGTACAAGCACTGTATTTTCATGTGGAGTTGTGAATGGCTGCACGCTTGATGCTGCTGCACTTTCCCGCATGATGACACACATTACCGTAGTAACAACGGAGAAGATTATTGTTAGCTCGGGTGGCGAGGGAGCAAGAGTGAAAATTGGAGGGACCGTGATTGGGGTTGATATCGCCGGCGGCTAAGAGAAGGAACCGGAAATTGTGCACTGGGTTACAGACTCCTGAAGGCTTGGAGGCTTGGACTTGGAAGCCCTGGTCTTTGACCAATGGCATTGTATTGTATTCTAAGAGTGAACAATTTTATAGAAATCAGGTTCGCCCCGAAAAGGCATTGTTCTTGGACCAGAGCGGTTGTCGTAAAAATAGACATAAAAGATAATTTTGTAGTTGCTCATTTTATAATATATTTTAAGGGAATTATTACTTGGGGTGAATCAATGAATCATGACAATTTCTGTATAATAAAATGGATTTCTATTGTTCCTTAGCCTTTAGTCCAAATGTCATTGAAATTGGTTAAAGTAAAATGTTGGTGCAACTGAAATTAAAAAAATCAAATTGAGAATCAAATTTTTGAAAAATGGCTAACTTTGACAGTTAATATAACTGAAAAACTTCTCAATCGATTTCTATGAAATTTATGCAAACTCATATCATGGCAAAAGTTAATCTATTTGGTTATTCTAACTTTTAAATTATATGTACAATAAGTGTCAAAAAAATTGACCCATTTTGAGACCCATTCTGGAAAGACTTGCTAGCTCGTAAAATAGCTAATGGCCTATTGTCATAAACCTAAATTTTTATAGTGTTTCTAAGGCATCATCATTTTTGTACAATAAGAAAAGTACAGTTTTAATTTATTAGAACTTTATGCATTATATCTGAAATGTCAGATTTGATTTAATTCTTCTTCTATATCTAGAGCATCAACGTTCTCTATTAGGGAGTCAGAATAAGTAGAATTTGTTAGTACTTCAATTGGACAATTGGTCAGTTGATGGAGCTCTTGTTCAGTGATTTCCATTTCATCCTGACTACTGTCCACTTCAATTCTTGACATTGTGGTCAGTTTTCTATTATGAAACTTATTTGCACCTTCTTCTTGAAAATTCCTGGAATTGTGAAATGAAAGATACGATGTTGAAGGAAATGAATCAACATTTGTAAATTGGGATGGGATAGATTTGGCATTTTTAGAGAAACTGAACTTAGCTTTGGATAATGGTGTGTTCATAGCATCTTGATTGTATTGGTCGTTTGACGCACCAAATGAACTTATTTCATCAGAATATATTGAAAACACATTGCTAAAATTATTTACAATTCCCATCAAACCAGTTTCGAGTGTTTGTGTTGAAGAATTCTTTGATATTTTAACAGGCATAGCATTACTACTAGTATTTAGAAGCTGTGATGCATCCAATTGTTCCATTAATGCATGTGGTTCTGCAAAAGAATTGCAGTATAGATCCTGATCATTAACTTCCTCTAAGCGACCCAAACTTGAAATAGTACCATTGGAATATTGGGCCGAAATGTTTCCTTTGGATTTTATTTGGTCAGATAAAACAAACGAAGCACTACACTTTCTAGGAATGCTACTGTAGCTATCTGATTTTCGATTAGGTGATTTATCGTGGTCACTATCTATGCAGGAAGCAGCAATAATGTCCTCTAATTGAGCAGAGCTATTATACACAACAAAGCCAATGTAGTTTTCTTGTGGGGATCTTCTGGCAGGACTACATGGACAGCTTTGCGAGGGCTGCTCCTCTATTGGTCCAGCTCCAGCAGACGAAGTACGGCGACTCTGGAGGCCTGACATTTCACGACTACTTAATTCTGGGATTTCCCCCAAACCACTATTAGGCCAGAAGCCATTTGGTGAACACAGATCTGAGTAAAAATGATGACTTCTAGCGTTGGAGTTGTTGTCATCTTCATCTAGTGACGTCATTGCACGAGATGTTAAATTAAACGAATGGTGCAAAGGATACCGAATGCTTGGACGTTGTCGACGCGTAGTCACTTCTTCTTCTATCCATATTTTAACTTTTTGACTAGCTGTTGTTTGCGGTGAAGCTATTGGTTTATTAATAGATTTCTTGGACGTACTACGATAAGTCTCATTATCTGCCAAATGGTTAACCACACCGCCAAAACGTGATGACATGTAGTCTGGAGCATGAGGAAGTAAAGATAGTCGAGTACCCTTTCGGCGCGACGCACTAAAACGTGTTACCATCAAACGGGATATGCCAGGTGACATACTTCCAAAATTACTGTTTGATTTTCCAATGGTGTTGCTACGATCACCCTTTTTGCTTGAAGTAACAATATCACTTAAATTTTTCCGACTGTCTTTAACATCCTGGCGTCGTTTAGCTTCTTTGATACAACGTTCAATTTCACGAAGTTCTCGTTTTAAGTGTTCTTCAACAAATTTATCGCGTTCATCGCCGTCTTCAAATATTGATTCTAATTTGTCCTCATACTGAGCAACGTCCTCTGGGACCCATTTGCAGCATTGGTACACAATATATGATATAAAAATAAGAAAAGCAAATAGAGGAAAAATGATCAGATTCGGTCGTTTATTGATCGGTGTTCGACTAACAAAGTCAAAACTGCTAGTGGTCACTGTAACTTTCATATTGGAATCTGGTTGAGGCGTTTGTAGTAGACGAAAATTGGTTGTGTACATTTTTCTATAGAATGGTATAAATATACAAACACATAATAATTAGTAAAATTAAATCCTTAATATATTTATCTTATTGAGTTAGTTCTTTGTACACATGTCACTACATCTGTCAAATACCATGTTTAAACTTTAAAGTTACAGTTTTAAGAAAGTAAAATTGCTGCAACTTTTTCAATAAATAAAGAAAGCAAAGATGGAATGCGTGTGTTGCTTTTGCTTTAATCTCTGAGGTTTAACGATGATAGCACGCATAAAGTAACATGAGTTGTAAAGACATTGTTTTTGTCTTTTAATCGTGAATTCGGTAATATATTTAAAGACAAAATCTAGTTTCGTTGTTGGGTGTTTTCAACTACATCCTCTATTATAGGAGATTGTGTGCCTAAATCATTTTACTTGTTTTGTTTAAAGATGTACCTATATAAGTTTGTATTATCTTCTCATTTTTCTTTCATCGCTAACTGTCTATTTGAGAGTTCATCATCTTTCTTTTGCTTAATTGGACGATCACAACTGGCGGCACTGGAGCACGGGATCAATCAATAAAAAATTCTGAGTAAAAATCAAGAAAACTGACGCCTGTAAATTGTTTAGTTAAGATTTGTTTTACTTATCTAGCTAGACACTGAATTTTTCTAATAAATATAGAAGATTATGTGTAGAATAGGTATATCGTCAACTGCACTCTATATTTTATTTTATATTATTTTTACTATAAGAAATAGTATGTACAAATAAAATGGTAAATAATTGTGTTTAAGGAAATTTGATTACAATTTTTTTTTTATATAGATAAGCTTTCTTCCTGTATTGCCCACTATGCATTTGCGTGAATATTTGCATTAGTATAGTTAGTTCCATATAAAGAAGTACCTATCCTATGTTTTCAAGTACGGGAAGTACTGTAAAGATGATCTTTCTTGTCTGTTATGCAAGTAATCAACTGCTTGAACTGATATTCAGAATCTATAGATTATGTAGTCTTATTTAGATTACTACAAATTTATACAACACACTCCTATCTAAATTTGGCATTTTAAAATGATAATGACAAATACATTGTGTCGTTATGGTTAAGCTGTACGTAATCTACAAGGAAAAGGAAGCATATTTATTAATATTTTAATTCACTCGAGTATAAAATAAAGTAAACTGAAAGGATGGCTATTTTTATAAATTAGATCTGCAATCTATAGAAGGTTGTCAATACGTAGGTTTAATACAGCTAGACTGACCAAAAAGATGATTTATAGTTTTGAAAAAACTTAAAATTAATAAAATAAAATATGGTTAGCTATACCTATCTAGAGCCATAAGTATGCAGCTCACAAAATTTAATTATTTTTAAAAAGTAATTTAGAGCATAACTACGTTGAAAGTCCTAGACGGATTGTTTAGATTATCCTGAAGCAGCTTAGGTTGGACATGACCATTTGGAGGTTTTGGGCATTGGACATGTTGGGTTTGGATGTGTTGGTTATGTCAAAGGACGTCTTAACATGGGGACATTTATTGTGACAAGTGTCCAATGAAATTATATTTCACAGTTTGACACTGTCTTTCACCTTGTGTCAACCCATCTGATCAATAACGCCTAACTATCTTCACTACTGAATAGGTGATTGGACATTCAAGATAATAACACAATTGAACACTTTTAATACTCAATAACAAGGCAATACAAAAAGTCATAGACACAATAATTTACTTTGTATTACACACCTTTTGAGTCCAATCACCTTGGTGCTATAAGCTCATAACCATCTCTAGTACGAATATGGTCTGATCATATCAGCACCTAGAAAATCTAACTCTACTATCAGCTACCTATATAAAATTGCACCCTACTTAACAGTGCTCGAAAAGCATTTTACAATAGCACATCCGGCTGAAAGCTGCTACTAGTCTGGTCAAAAGTTCTACATTCCAGTCCAAAAATCAACAATTGAGAACCTCCAAACAACACAAAAAATTACCGAAATTAAATATAATTCATAAACATCAATATCAGCAGGCAACCATCTGTATGCCAGTTCGGGGTAGGTATTTGCCTCTCATCAATACAGAGCAGGATTCGAACCCTGAATCTTCTGATTCCCATGCAAGCAAGCATTCCAACCGCTGGACCAGATTTGAGATTTAGTTCTCTGTCAATTCAGCCTTGACATTATATACGCAGCTTGTTTATAGACAGTTGACTTTATAAATATAAGTTACGAGTGTGAACATCGATGTTGTTGGGTGAGCTCGTGGTCCAACGGTTAGAATGCTTGGATGCTAATCACAAGGTTCCGGGTTCGAATCCTGCTCTGTACTGATGAGGGGCAAGTACCCCAAAACTGGTATACAGCTAGATGTCCTGTTATTATTTATGTTTATTTTATTTATTTATTAAATTTCTGCAAAAATGTCAGCAATTTAACATGATATTAAATAGTACATACATACATACATATATACTCTATAAGTTTAGTGGTCTGGCCGGGCCAGTAGTTCAGATAGTTAATAGTCTGGTAGTGTTAATTCGAGCACTGCTTGAACAAAGATAAGAAAATTCTCCTAACCACTTTTGTTCATTCACATAAAAGGACATTGAAACAAGGCATTAAAAGCAGCTCTATCCCAAAAACAACTTGTTATTATAGCTATTATAGTAAAAAGTGCTCAAATTGTGTCATAAAACTTGCCTCAGAGTAATCATCCCCTTTACAAGAACAAAAGTAGATACTTGTCATCATTTTAGCGGAGATGAAGATATTATTATTGTTGTTGTACTACTATTTTATCCATTATTTTTTATGTTTCACTGTCGATAAAACTTGTTTATCATGTTGCTGTTTTGAAACTATACTATATAAAATTAAAGTGATGATTAATTCTAATATCTTTCTCATTTCTACAAGAAAAAAGTGGGAACAAATCTTGTTCGAAACATCGCATATCCTTTATGTGACGTCAAAAATTTGCAACATGTACCTATCTTTTTTAATGTAATATTTTCTTTATTTTGCTTCCCATTAATGTTTCAGAGAGTGGATAGGCGATATTTTACTAAATATATTTTAATTTGCTCCTTTTAGAACGTCGCTCGACCTAAAAGTATTTGGGACGTTTTTGTTTCAATTCCCGCTTCCAATGGGCAGCAACTCAGGTCAGCACATCCCACACAAACTGGCATATGTTGGTCTTCTTCAGATCGTCTATGAGGTCTGTCATTCCGCGGATAATGTTCCTGTTCTTAGCACAGATGGTGTGCGCTTTTACAATTCTCGAACACGTGTCGCATGCTTTCATCCTGTTCCTTACACCATTTGCAGGAGTTTTTCCATTTGTCAATAGTACTTGCAAATTTACCCATCCATCTGCTAGTGCCGCATCTCTTCTTCAGATTGGTCATTTTGTTCCTGAGGATCTTTGCTCTGTCTGTGTCTAGCCTGATATTCATGGACCACCTTTCATTGACCTTCCTTTTGATCGCCGCGGCCATTTCCTCATAGCTGGTACCAATGTTGAGACTCGGATTCCCCATGGCTCTGTTCCTGCCTTGTCCGCCATCTCATTTCTGATCACGCCGTAGTGTGCTGCAACATACTGAAGATGGTGATCTTCCTCTCAGTACTGCTTTCCGTAAAAGATCGCCACAGTTCCGCTTCCATCCTATGTATTGAGTGGACCACTTTCCAATGCATTGATGGTGAATTGGGAATCTGCGCAGATAAGGAGGCTCTCACGTTTCCAAACATTGTTTGTTGTTCTCGTTAATGGCTTGGGTATAAGTGGATGTTGTCTATGCTTTTTTGACATTTCCAAGGGGCATAAGGGTCGATTCTTTCTCTGTCTTATAATTAAGCTTGAGATTCTTGATGGTCATTTCTGGTCCCTCTCTCCAATTTCTTCTTTTCTCAAGGCGTTATTTAGGAATTTCCTGTCTTGCTATACCTCTCCGGGGGTCGTCATCAGGCATTCCAGCCTGTCATCCCAACCTTTTGGAAGCTGCAATCTCAAATTTGTTGTGTATAGGGATTAGATCCGCCTCAAGCAATAGTGACTCAATATTCGTGGCTTGCACACACCCTACTCTGACTATGACTGCACTATTTTGTATGGTCTCAAAGATGAAGTTTTCACAAATATCTGCACCATCAGGAGGTTGGCTTCCCTACCCCATTCCGTGTTGGCAAAGGTTCTCAGTTGGATGATTCTTCTATTGGCCTCCTTAGTGACCTTCTTGACATGTTGGTTGAATGTAAGCCGCTTGTCCAGTATGATTCCAAGTAGCTTTACCCTTTCTTTGTACTTCTCCCTGCGATAGTTACTATGGGTCTCCTGCTATCCCTGATATCCCCTGTCCAGTTGGAGAAAAGAGTGGCCTCGCATTTCTCCGGGGCTGTTTTCATGCTGTACTTCAAGTCCCTTCTATTTGGGCGTGCTACTTTATCCGGTTCAATCGCTCCGCTCTACAATGTTAGGTCATCAGCAACAAAAACTGATTTGAGGTCATCGATACTTTCAAGTTCTTTGACCAGCGTATCAATATAGCAAACAAACAGCACAGGCCCAGTAACTGAGCCGTGAGGGATACCCGCCGAGAACTTACGATATCTTGAGAATTGGTTCCCTACTTTACAGGTTGCTTTGCGATCAGTGAGGAAACTGTGAACCCATTAGCAGATCCTGCCAGGGATTCACATCATCACAAGAACATTATAAAGTTTCATGTGGTCAACCTTATCGAATGCTCTGGCGAAGTCTACTAGAACAGCTAGAGTTCTGGCATGCGATTTGCATTTTGGAATCCAATATACACATCTTCCACAATCCGCGTGATTTTGTTTGTTGTGGACCTTTTGCTCCTAAAAAACCTGATTAGTTGTACAATAACTTTTTGTGGCTCTCCAAATCAAATACCATTCTCTCTCACCATTTTTCCATGCGATGTAAGAGTTAGAGGCCTCAACGACTCGAGTTTACTGGCATCTTTGCATCTTTAGGATAGGAGATATTGTCTGAAATATATTAGAATTAACGCTTTTTGGGATGTCGGAACGTAGTATTTCTTTATTTTTAGATGTATTAAAATATAATTTTGAAACCGTCCCAATTACCTTAGTGTGACGTCACAGATTTGCGACTTTTACTTATCTTTTTTCTAAAGTAAACTTTCCCATTTTTCGATTTTTATGAATAGAGTATATAAAAAGTACCTCTGAAATAGATTTGAATTAGCTCTTTTTGGGAAGACGCATTACTTTATTTACTTTTGGGCGTATTAGAAAACCTATATGTATTTGCGTCGATTTGAGACTGTCGCATTGCGTTAGTGTGACGTCACAATTTGCGACGTTTACCTATCTTTTTTTAAGTAAATTTTCTTTATTCTGTTTCCCATTAATATTTTATGAGATATATTTTTTTGAATTAGCTCTTTTTAGGACGTATTTTGGATGTCGCATTACTTTACTTTTAGAAGTATGAGAAAACAATTTTTGAAACCGTCGCAGTTACCTTTGCGACTTTTACTTATGTTTTCTAAAATATAACTAACATATTTTTATGAATATTTTAGAGAGTATATAAAAAATAGCCCTGTTTTTATTCAGGACTAAGAGTTTTTTTTCTGAAATATATTTAAATTAGAACTTTCTGGGACGTCGCAGTCAATTTTAATTTAGACGCATTGGCGATTTTATATTTGCGAAGACTTTGAGACCATCGCCGTTACGTCATATGAGGTACCTTAGTTGCTGGGGAACTACAAGTATATCACTTTATTTTTCTTGTTTAGAGCATTTAAATATTTTTTTTAAATTGCATTTATAAATGAAGAAATACCTGCCTAACATAATTACATAGATAGAGTTATAAAACGATTACTAATCATATTTTATTTCATATTTTTAACATTTTTTCTTACTGTTTTGGGCCAATCTTATTTCACTAATTTTTCTGTCTAAATAGTTAATTTTGGGTCTATTATCTATTTTTGGAAAGTAATTCACATGTGTCATGTAAAAATCTCTTCTACCTACGATAAATTGTGTTTTTAAACGAATGTTAATATACTCTGTGGTACGTATTATTTCCTGGTAATCAGCGTCTAATTTTCGTTAGGTAAATTTTATATAGGTACTTAATACTAATAAAGCATATTGCTCGTTGCTAGAGTGTTTCAACAAAACTAAAACAAATAAATCAATTTTCAGTGTCAATAAAATCGGTTAAAGTTTTGATACCTACCATTATTTGTACTGCAGAAAGAAGAAACAAAGAACATTTTAGAAAATAGCTAATTTTGAGCATACATAATTGGAAAACCAATAAACCAATTTCATTACATGTTAAAAGTAAATTGATTGTCCACTTTTTTACTTGAAATTCATATACATTTGTTCAGAGCTCCGTTGGTGGTGCTTTAGACTTTCAAATTTTATTGAAATCAGTCAGTTGTTTAGAGTACTGAATTTCTTCAGCAAAGTGCACTAATAATTAATACCTAACGAGTGGATTTCCGTTACTTTTTTCTCTTGCAATTTTTTTAAAAGTTCATGGACTCAACTCTGTTTTCCTCTAACTTCAGCCTTTTTAAAGGCCAATTGTTATTAACTCTGAAACTACTGAACCAACTGCTTTGAAATTTGGAACATTGTTTTGAACTTATGAGAAACATATTTTTAACGTGACCTTTGATTTGGACCAGCTCAAAAGACTGAAACCATCAATTTTGAATGGACTAGAACTAAACCATAATATGAACTTTTAATATGCAATGATTCAAATATTAGTTAGCTCCTGTCATTTAATTTAGGACACTCTGTTTGGTCTCTTCGAATTTGACCTAATTGTAAGGCCGACAATTATTGCTTTTTACAATTTGGCTTAAAACTCAACATATTTTAGAATTATATCCCTAATATTTTAGTATCTTTCAAACGAAAAATGTTGTAATATCTATTTTTGTTGTTGAGATATCTAATATTATTTATTTTTTCAATAATGTGTGTATTTTAACTATTGAAAAATCAATAATATGAAATATCTCAGCAACAAAAATAGATAATTAAAAATAATATTTTGTTTGAAAGATATTTACATTACTGATATAATTATAAAACATGGCATTCATATCTATCACTAATGTTTAGTTATAAGCCTAAATGTAAAATATCAATAATTGCCGCCCCTACAATATTGGTCAAATTAATGGAGACCTAACGAAGTGTCCTAAGTTAATTGAAAGCAGCTAAATAATATTTGAATCACTAAATAGTATTCATTTCTATTGTTCATTTCTAGTCCTTTGAAATTTGATGTATTTGGTTCATTGAGCTGGTCCAAACCAAAGGTCACGTGATCCATGACCTTGAAATTTTAAAAATATGTTTTTTATAAGTTCAAATCAATGTTCCTAATTTTAAAGCAGTTAGTTTAGTAGTTTTAGATATATGAAAAACCCACCGTTTGTGGCACATAAAACCATGAATTCACAGCCCCTTGTTTTAGTATGTCCCTTCTATAATACAAATATATATTTTTATAGCTCCGTAAAAGATTTTTATTTCTTCAGCAAAGTGAATAAATTTTACCTACGAATACTCTAAAACAATATTACATTTTTATTTATTAAATTAATTGTGTAATAGTTGAAAATGCTTAGAACACGATCCTACTAGGTTTGCTTAGACAAAACTTCCTCCTGTTTTAACCTTACAATAATTACAGAACCTTTTAATCTGTAAGAAAATTACAATGACACAAAAACGTCTGTTTATTACGAAACACTATTCATAAATGTTTGCTGCTAATCTGTGTTTATAAATAATTTCGAGTTCCTGCTATAGATCTAACAAAACAATTAGTAACAGTATTTGATAAAGACATATGTAATAGGTTCGTATTTTCAGAAAATATGGTTTTTGTCTATACGTAGGTATAGTATAGACAACCAACATTAATTTAGAATGTTATCAATTAAAAAAAAAATCAAAAATAGATATTTAAATTTATGCTACTTACTCTAGACAATTATCTATTACCTAATTAATTTTTTAATTATGAAGGTGGGCTTTGTCAAATAAAGCCGAAATAATTTATATTTTTTGGAGTTGTTTGCATCTTTTATGTAAATATCGGTATTTGTTTTCGTATTGTTTATTAAATATTTTTTATTTACTAATATAAGTAATAATTTATGTTGTAACTTTTTTTTGATATGTAGATAAGAAACATAAGCCAATTTTTGAACATCCAAAAATAAACAAATATAAAAAACTATTTACCAATTTTCAAAACAGTTTGATTTACCAAAAATACACGTATTTATTTTTTTTTATAATAAAGTGATTGATTATTGAGAAATGTTAATATTTAAAAATTCCTATTTATTTTACGGAAGTGCACTTCGACTCACGGGGTTACCTTCATAACATTGTGTGATGTTAAGGTATCTATTTGAATCTAATCAATGGATTAGCATCCATTTCTTGGATGACAACATTTCGAATACTCTATTATACCCATCCATCTATTGCATAGTGAATACGTTGTTTTTATTACTGAGAATTGAAGGCTGATTTTTTTGCATCGATATTGAACCTGAGCTCCAAACTATAATTATAATCAATCACCACACTGTCACAGGAGGGTGGGTGGAATAGTACCAAATAGAATAACTCCAACAATTGAAATACTTTTTTAGTTTTTTATGATAAACTTTTGTCACACAACTAGTGAAATTGTCATGAACTGGAATAACATGGATAAATATTGTCAGCAAGTGAAATAGCTCCAATAGAAAATCACCATAATGTAAAATACCTCCCACAAGCTAAATTGTCGTCAAGTGTAATAATTCCAGAGCATTAAGAAAATATGACAAGAACTAAAATAACTCCGACAATGACATCTAAAGAAATTGTCACTAAGTTTAGTAGAATAATACCTACAAGCAATTGTCATGAAGTAAAATAGCTCCCACAGTTTGGTCATTTATTGCATTAAATAACAGCTTAGTCTGTTGAAGTTAATCCACAACATACCTAATAACTTTTTGTCGAAACTTTTCCATTTACTACCAAACGCTTGTGTGGAAGTTGATGGCATTTAGAAATTATACCAAGTCTTATTCCACTATATTACAAAATTGTGGAAGCTAATCCACTTTATGACAATGGCTTGTCGATGTTATTCTACTTCATGACAATTTAAAGACGAAGTCATTTTATGTCATGACTATTCCATATAGGTAGGTATGTCCATATGTAGAATAAAATCTTTACTGCAGCAAACATACAAAATTAAAAAATCATAAATAGTATCTCTCAATCCTTCGACAGTAATAACACAATAGTAATTAATATAATCCAACCAAGACATATGTAAAAAATATATGGCTTCAATATAAAAACAGCATCTTTTAAAGATCAAATCAAAACTATGTAATCATGTGTATCTTGTTCTACACCTAAGCTGAAGCATGATAAGTTACTCAGTCAAGCTTGGCGATTGAAAGTACTCTCTAGTATATCCAAAAATAAAAAAAACATGAAACAGTTCAGTCAGAAATGAAAAATGTTAAGTTGTTAAAATGCAAAACAATAACAAGAAATATGGAGCGGAACTTAGAACCCTCAGCGGTGAGTTTTAGCCAATTTTATGTGTACACAATTGTCACTCTTCCCGTAATCTAGTTTTTTATCAAAAATATGTAAGGCTAAATAAGCTCTAGTTGAATAAAAGGCAGGTCAAATCAACTTTTGAGATGGTGGAATCATTACATTTATACCAACAATTACATATTCCTTATGTTATATTGGTTCTTAAATCAACCATGGCCATTACATTTCTTATATAAAATACTTTATAATTGTAGTTATTATAAGAAGTATTATTAGGAACAACTAATATTACTGCAGCTTTAGTAAGTCTACCAGAACTAGTACCTATTTACAAAATACGTTGATTAAAATAGATAATATTCTAGGAAAATTGATAGTATTATAAGTGATAGATTGTTGTGTAACAATTTGACAATTTTTACAAAATCTATCATTAGTTAGGTGATAAAAGGGATTACTGTCAATATCATAAATTTGTTTGATGATGTAATTAAAGTGATCATCATAAGTAAAAAAGGAACAACAATTGGAGCAAATATATATATGTATGTAGTTTCAGAACGACGACGACAAGAATGACAAAGATTTTCTTGCTATCGTTGGCTATTTCGATAAAACGTACCTGAACAGCAAGATTCTACGAACAACGAGAGCTGATAAGCATATCAGATCCCCTCCATTATTCTCTCTAGAAAAGTGGAATGTGTATAATTTCTATTTGAAGAGCATTTCGATCGTATGTAGAATAAATCTTTACTGCAGAAAACATAAAAATAATAAATAAAATCAGTCAAGCCTTCGACAGTATTAACAT
>JAUYWI010090297.1:0-12346 GCA_034780595.1 Parotoplana pacifica | reverse complement strand
TATAACACAATCAATAGTGTTGACAATAGAGTAGAATCCAATCAATCTTGTTGACCATAGAGTAGAAACCTTGGTTACAGAGAGAGTTTTCCTGATCGACATTTAGAAATAGAAAAGAAAATTTTATAAAGTAATGATTCCTGTTTTAATTGATTCTGGAGAACCCATTAAAGTCGGAAAGCAAAGTCACAAAATCGATATTTGTGATATTTTAAATTTATCAAATTTATTTGGATATCCTTCAGTTTTGTGTCACTATAGGGCCATGATACTACGGTAGGATAGGGGGGTGGGGTGGGATGAAGAAACCATTTTCAATTTGGACATGGGTACTAAGCATGTCAAGCAACACACAAAACCTGTGATGAATCATCTGTCTACTTAGGAGTGAAATGCGAGTCTCAATACCACCCAGAGAGAATCTTATCAAATTGGGCGCCAAAATCCGTGACAACCCAGGTTGACAGGACTAATCAGCCTCATGTTAGGCCAGCGTGAACTTGATTCGTGACAGGCGTAACATCCTGATTCCTCCGAGAGAGCCAGGTGCTGATCTCTTTGGATTGAATCGATCACTTAAATGTCAACAAAACCGACATATAATGGTCCAGTGATTTCTTTCATACGACACAGTGCTGCTGGCTGCCAAAATTGCAGATCCATAGACAGTCAGTCACTAGCTGCCAATTAAACGATTGGATGTAAATCTCCGAAACGTCGTGCAATACTTAAAGCATTTTAATTTAGTTTTTAATTTATTTTATTAAGAAAACTATGCAGCTTTGGTGGTAGGCTGCACCCATAAAACATGATGAGATTGGTTGTTTAATCTCTTTGTACTGGACAACGTCCTTGTGGAAACAGTCTTTCAACAGCCGTACCTACAAATGTTGCGGGTTACATACAACACTTTGTGAAATTTTGGCGGAATGGTTACCTCCCTTTTTTTGTAGTAACCTTGTTGGTTGAGGTACACCAGCTAAACCAATGACATCCAAATTGCTTCAACGTCAATTCAAAGTAGTGGCTGGCTGGCTTGTCTGTTAGCCTTCAGTCTACGTACCTACTGCCTCTGCCACCTTCACAGTACCAGCTAAGCCTAACACTTGAAATCACCTCAGAATGCGTAAACAGCGGTTTGCTTCAAGAGATCCGCCTGTGTCAACTTGCAGGCTATCATTTTGTGGTCACCAATTGTCTTTTCAGTTCACTCTGTGCACATTATTTTAGTTTCTCAGCGAAAACACCACAACTAGGCTTTGTTATTGACAAATAAGTTTTGGAATATGACGTCACCAACATTAATTTGAACTCTGTTTGCTAGAGGGGATGTTTTTAATGGAAAAAGTGTGTGATCTTTAGTTTATCCCTTTATTAGTCAGCCGTTATACGGTTTTGGAATTACTATTCACGATGATTGGGATTGTGTTGATTGTAGTCATTGCGGTCGTTGCAAACGCCGACTTTATTCCCAAATCTACGAATGACTTTTTAGTGCCCCCCGAGCCCGGAAATGTGACCGCGCAGCTTGGTTGCCACCCGGCGATGACGGGCCCGTGTGTGACCCTCCGGTGGCAGCCGCCCCGGAATAGGGCGGGCCTGATTGGCTACCGCATCCGGTACTTCATTGTTGAGCCCAAGTACTTGGCGGATATCTCGGATGAGGTCAGAGAGAGGGACGTCACAGCGCCCACCATGACCACGGACCCCAATGAGCATAGTAAGTGGATCCCGCTGCTTTCTTTCTATATTCGTCTGTTTGATTGTTTGTCTTCTGTTTGTTTGTTTATCTTCTGTTTGTTTGTTTGTCTTCTGTTTGTTTGTTTGATTGTTTGTCTTCTGTTTGTTTGTCTGTTTGATTGTTTGTCTTCTGTTTGTTTGTCTGTTTGATTGTTTGTCTTCTGTTTGTTTGCTTGATTGTTTGTCTTCAGTTTGTTTGCTTGATTGTTTGTCTTCAGTTTGTTTGCTTGATTGTTTGTCTTCAGTTTGTTTGTTTGATTGTTTGTCTTCTGTTTGTTTGTTTTATTGTTTTTCTTCTGTTTGTTTGTCTTTTGTTTGTTTGATTGATTGTCTGTTTGTTTGCCTGTTTGATTATTTGTCTTTTGTTTGTTTGCTTGATTGTTTGTCTTCTGTTTGTTTGTTTGTTTGATTGTTTATCTTCTGTTTGTTTGCCTGTTTGATTATTTGTCTTCTGTTTGTTTGATTGTTTGTCTTTTGTTTGTTTGCTTGCTTGATTGTTTGTTTGTCTTCTGTTTGTTTGCCTGTTTGTCTTCTGTTTGTTTGATTGTTTGTCTTCTGTTTGTTTGATTGTTTGTCTTCTGTTTGTTTGCCTGTTTGTCTTCTGTTTGTTTGTCTGTTTGATTGTTTGTCTTCTGTTTGTTTGCCTGTTTGATTGTTTGTCTTCTGTTTGTTTGATTGTTTGTCTTTTGTTTGTTTGTTTGATTGTCTTTTGTTTGTTTGCCTGTTTGATTGTTGTGTTCTGTTTGTTTGCTTGTTGGGTGATTTCTAAGATTGTTTTTGTGTATTTACTGATTGTTACCAAATTTTTTGTTTTTTATTCTTAAATTTACCTACAAGTGCATTTTTAGCAAACTACTTTGTTGTCTTTTGGATTGCTTTCTATCAGTAGTGATATATTGTCTCTGATTTGATTTATCATCTGTCATTTGTGACACCATAATTATCACTGTCACTGTTTTTGTGTTTCATTCAGGACATGACTTCGGGGCCACCTACGTCTTCCAAGTGAGGAGCAAAAATCGATTCAATGTCAGCAAGAAGCCGAGCATTGCCAAGTTCACATTTCCCGAAAAAGGTAACACTTCTATTGCCAGGTAGGGGGCATGAAATTGTCATATTTGTGTGTTGGAATGCCGATTAAACTGTCTTTGCCAGTCATGCCACTAAGTTTTATGACTGACTATATTAAAGTATACAAAGACTACTTTTGGATTAGTGAATTGACCTATTTTTAGGGAAAATGAAAAGTTTTCAAACCACGAACAACACCGTTTATTGGTTACCTTACATAGTTTTGCTACAAACAATTTATGTTAAATTATTCTAATATGGTGAAAACTATTTCATATTTTTGTCAACTCTCTTATCCAAATCAATTTAAAAACATCTTCTAAAGTTGTGGATAAGAGAGTAGATGACGACAATGAGTGTTTACTCTTAGCGTCCATGTAACTAAGGTATTTCAAAAGAGGGGGGATGTGGCCAAGCTAGTTAGAATTAAAAATATCAATTTAGGTGAGATACACACTTTACCAGCTTTGAACTGATAATTTGGCTGTTTACAATCAAAACCAAAAATCAATTGCGTACCAACTATCTGATACTACTTTTGCAGACAAGTAGTGCGAGCCTATGAAGCTATTACGTCATTGTTTTAGTCTCATCAGCCAGGCATATCCCCAAAACTCGTCCGTGTAAAGCAGTTTGAAGAAGGTCGGCACTTACCAGTAAAACAAACGTAAATTTTTTGCATTTTCTTCGCCACATTAATCAGAAACAATCAAAAGAAAATTTGCTTATACATATTTCTCGTTAGACATTCACTGTAAAAGCTAATAAAACGGATGTTCACAGAATTTGTCAACGTTACCAAGTGTTTTTTACAACCAAAGATCTTTGAGCATAGCCATTTGCTATCGAGAAATAGCAAGACTTCCACTCACATTTGAGGCAAATTAAGAGTAACATTGATCAAAATTGAAACTGAATGTTTAAAATCAATTGACCCTGTAAAATCAAGTTGAGCTAACTATTTTATTTCCATAATTACACGTAGTTGTATACAATACTTAGTTAAATAATGACAATATTTCATCTAGAAGTCATTTCGATATTATTTATAAAAACTTCATTCTGGCACTCCCTTATTAGATTGAGTTGTGGAAAGGGTATTCTTTTTGTAAAAGTTAATTACATCTTTTTTGACACGAAATGTTATCCAAATCAAGTTACAAAATAATTAACGTAATTGCAAATGACGTATCTCACGAAGCATACATCTTTTTGGCGTAGTATTTGTTGCAAACAGCGTCTAATTTTATTCTGTTAAATTTTATTTTAAAGTACATATCAGTTATTTCTATGTTCTAGGCGGTTGCTAGGGTGTATTCAAAAACTTAACACTTAATATATGCATGACGTGTCAAGTGCCATCTAAATCGGTTAAAGTTTAGCGGCCATTGTTGGTGATGAAGTAGGTAATAAATAAATGAAGAAAGAAAGAAGAAACACATTTAGACTAATCACTCAAACACTAAGCTGAACCAACTTCTATGAAATTTGTACACGTCGTTAACAGAGCTTTACATGTCCAAAGTTTACATCATTTTCAAAAATCCTATAAAACGCTGGCAAGGTTAGTTAGTTTATAGAGCTAACGAACGGCCTATTGCCATGGCTTACAACCTAGTAGTATGGGACTGTATTAGAACATTGTAAATAATTTACTGGGTAGAGGTACGATATTAGTACATGTACTATTACCATACTTAATACCTAGATTATATTTATATTGGTGGAATGATAGTTTTCTTTAAATGTATAAAAAACTAGCCAAAAGAACAACAGAGGCAGTATTGCGAATCGGGTTGGTACAACAACACCATTAGCATAGAAGAGTAGATTTAAAAAATTAAATTCAACAGAAAACAAGCTAGTAAACAAATAAATAGTATATTTTATCAATTATCCCAGTTTTTTTTATTAACACTCATCACATTAATTGGCCAGGACCTGCTTTAACAGCGTGAGTGACCTTATTTTTATAAAAAAACAGGTTTACCAACATATTTTTTCTGATTATTTTCTTTGATATGAAATATGCGAATATTTTGTATTGCTCAGGCTATGAGTATGCCTAGCTGGTGAGGCCTAACAAGGCCGAAACAAAAATACTTAAATTAAAAATTTTATTGGTAATTTAGGTACAGGAATTCCAATAAATATATAGAACTTAGGTAAGTCGTTCTTGAATATGTCAGGTAGTAAACCGACCCTTGTTGATACATCAGATTAATAAACCGACTCTTGGTGATACATCAGGTCAGTAAACCGACCCTTGGTGGTCCCGAAGGTAGTTTAGGTCTTTTGAAAATGCAATAAAATACCATCAACATCAGTCACTCCCGAATTCTACACATAGGAAAGTACCATTTGATGTGACGTGTGACGCTGTCTGATTGGTTGTGACACAACAGATTTCACACTTTTTGTGAAGTAGTAGTGATCCTCTTCAACTTTCGGACGGAAAATTTGAGATAAAGTGACAGTGGCTCCCGCACTAGAATACTTGTTGAAATTGAGACTCTACAGGAACATTATTTTGTATTTCTTTACTATTATTAGATAAAAAAAACTGTTAAAATATGAATTATTGTGGACCGGACGTAGTTTTCGTAGCTTCTACAGCTTGAGAAAGAAGAAGTTGACCAACTCGTTGCTGGTGGTAACAGCATGGAGCCATCGAACATCCCCATCCCCCTGAAAGTGGCCAAATCTATCATCAAACGTACCCATCAACTCTATACCTCAGTTGAGGTCCTTCGTCGCCAGATGAGCCCGGCAACCACTACTCACCTTATCTGCGCTGCTATCTTCCACCGCATTGGGAGAATGGACGACCGCATCACATGCATTGATGTGATGGCTTCAAACCCGTAGACAATGTACTCTGCCTCTGCAAGTACCCGCGATGGTATCAAGCCCGTGTGGACGTTTGCTTCACGGCGGACAAAGTGAAAGATCTGATTGACCATAAGGCCCTCGAGGGGCCTCAGCAGATACATTATTGTTTTAAAGACCACCATTTTAAAATTTATTTGTACGATCTCTTATGTTAAAAGTAATAATAAAAAAACAGGAATACTTTAATAAAATTATACTACTTATCTTTATTACTCGCAAATGATAGCCCAGGACAGCTGTTTGGACCTTGTTGGGCCTCATCAACCAGGCATAATCACAGCCTTAGCAATATAAAATGTTCGTATATTTCATATCAAAGCATAGAAGTGAAGAAATTTTGCCAATTTTGCATAAGAAGAGAAAAAGAAGAAGATATTGACAAAAAGTACTTGGAAGCCGGGTTTTTTTATTAAAAGGCACTCACGCTGTCAAAGCAGGTCCTGGCCAGTTAATAGTGTCCAACCAAACATTACCGATTGATTTGTCGATTTCTATTCTTTTTTTTCAGTGTCGGAACCGGGGGAGTCGTGTGGTTTTGTGCTCGAGCAGCAGATGAGGGAACTGGAGGAAAAGGTGAGCTTGTCTTGTGGTGTGCTGTGGCCGTCAGTCCAACCAATACAATGCCCTAATTAGCGGTGGGGATACATCTACCGGTCGAGTAAAGTGTTGCGTCAGTTTTAGTGAAAATAAATTAAATATATTGAAAGTAGTATTGTATTTTAACATAATTTTTATATAATTATGTTATTTATATAAAAATTATGATAAGTAATGTGGCGCATAATATTTAATTTATTTTTCCAAAATGACCCAGACTTTTGACTCATCCTGTAGATGTATAGCAAGTGATAACAAATTGTTGTGGCCGTTTCATTCATAATGTACCATTACTTAGTCAAAGAGATTTCTATTCTCCAAATTCGCCACAAAGTTTCGATGATTTAGCTAAAGAACCTTCTAAAAATGACCATTTCTGATTTGATGCTTCAGATAGCCGAGAAGGAAGACCAATTTCTTCTTCTGACCCAGCAGCACTCGAGTGAAATTGATAAGTTGTCCAAAGAATTGTTGTCTGCCAAGGAAGAACTTGTGGGCTGGACCGATGACCTTGAGACGGTGAAGTCACAGGCGGTGAAAGATCAAGAACATTTTAACAGCCAATTGGAAATGTCAGAACAGACGATTTTGGATTTACGAAACAAGGAGACACATTTGCTGCTGGAAGTTGCTTCCTTGACCCAGCAACTAACCAAGTCTTCAGATGAGTTTGACCAATTCAAAGCCTCGAAATTGGTGGAAGTTGAACTGTTGTCTGAACAATTGTCATCTGCCAACGAGGAACTTTCTCTGGCCAATTCTAATCTTGAAAGAGTGACGTCACAGGCCGATGAGTTCGCTGAATTCAAAAAGTCCGCATTGCGCGAACACGACATCTTGTCGGGGGAACTGGCAACAATCACCGCGGAGCTGGAGGCGAGGACGGACACTGTCCAGCAGCTGCGCCAACACAGCGAGGACCTGGAGGCCCGCATGGCCAGTCACCGGGCAGTGGAGACACAGCTGCTCGCCGAGGTCGCCGGGCTCAGTCTTCTCCGTGATAAGCGCAAGGCCCTCGAGGTGATGATGGAGCGCGATCTGGCTGCCCTGGAGGAGGAGGCCCGCGTCCAGCGCAACGAGCTGTCGGTGGTGACCGTCATATTGGACCAGGTGCACCGCCAGATGAGTGTGGCCTCCCAGTCGTCCACGTGCACATGTGACGATGTGGCAGAGCTCTCCACACCGCGCCGTCGCACCGTCAAGTAGGTTGATGGCTTTATTCGCGGTCCACTGAGCGCAAATGGGGGGTGTCATAGACATCGTTTTCTCCTTCTAGCTCTCCTGGTTCGCCCAAAGTCCCGCTGGTCGATATGAGCGCCAAGTCGAGGGCCCAGCTGGTGCAGGAGGCAGCGCGACGTCTCACTGAGGAACATGCGGCCCTGCAGCAGGAGAGGGACCGGCTGGAACGCTCCCAGGAGATGCTCAGGGACCAGATGAATCTGCAGACGGAGGGAGGTGATCTCTCTGAAGGAACAGGTGAGTGGGGTCTCGATGTGCCCGCTGAATGGTGCTCCTCCCGTTTTGTGCGTCGCATTGAAGTCCACCTGCTGGAGAAGGGACTGGATTGGAGTATCTGTCTTCTTTTGTGCTTTATATTTCAGCCAATCTAAATAAATGTTGACAATTTTGACATCAAATTGTGTTTTGCTTTAGCCCTTTAACTGCGATTGTCGTAATTCTGCGTCATAGACGACTGGACGCTATTTCGGCAGGCCCAAATTTTGATTTCGGATTTTATATCATTTCATCCAATTTGCCTAATTTTTTCATTAAATGGGTGACTTAGATATAAAAAGGGGGAAACTTTGTACTAGAATGATAAAAGCACCTTTAAAACACCCACACAAGGTGAACTTAAATATTATAAATTGCCAGTATTAGGGACATACTGTGACCAAGGGACTGTCAACTCAATACTTTTGTGTCTAGAATACAGTCGAAGTTTCTAGAACTTCCTAAATTCATACTGCCTAAAGTGCTATCTGTTCCTTTTAAACAATGTACAATGACATTTTTCAATTTGTTTTCTCTTAAATTCAAGGCCTAGAACTTTAAAGATGACAAAAATTAGACATCTAGAAACGACCTTGGGCGGTAGAAGGTTAAAGACATATTTTGCACGGTCTGAAACTGCTCAACCAATATATTGCTGTGGAATTTGGACCTTTGTTTTGAGCTTACAATTGAACCATTTTTAAAAATTTCACACCGATAGTGTCACGTGACCCAAATGGATGAGCTAAACAGAGCTTTTGATAATTAACATTTGGCTCCTAATTAATTTGCAACCACTGTTCGTTCTTGAATTTGATCGATCTTCAGGTGGATTGTTAATGATTTTTCACATTTAAGTTTATAGATTTCAATGATTCTTTCCAAGATACTTGTGAACCAAATAAAAGTCTATTTCGCCGTTATTTGTCAGGACACCCTTATTTTCATAATAAAGAATGTTGTAACAATTTAATTTTGTTTCTGTGATATTTATTTCTCAATAGTGCTTCAATTATTGAACAATTGTAGCGTTGTCCGAGAAGTCTTGACCAAAAGGGGGTCCTGAAAAATAAAGGCAGCTTTTATATTTTGGGTAAATAGTTACACTTTTATTTGGTACATTGTGGTACTTTGGTAAACAAGTATGAGAGCCGATGACCTCACCAGGGCCAATCGACTTCAAATTTAGTTCATTAAGTATAAATACATAATTTTTGAAAATATTGACTATCGATTTTTTATTTCACCTTTGCCCACTGTCTACTCCGATTACTGATAGCACGTTTCTGTTGGGGCAAATACCAATAGACAGACACAATGCGCATATCTGGGTTAACAGTTGCCACCTAAATTTATAATTAGGAAATATAGCTCTCCATAAATAAAACACAAATATGGATAACACTAAGAATACATCTAAAATTCATGAATTATTGAGGTTTGTAGCAAAGGAGAAAATCATAGAAAGCAAGCGCTTTATTTAGCTATAAAACCTCTTCATGGGGTTCTCAAGTTTAACATAAGAATTTTTTTAAAAAATCATAAGATAACCTTTAATTTATGTAAATTCTCTTGCTATAATTTATATATTGTTAGAGGCGTTATTTAAATTTAACGCAAAAAAGATTCCCTATTTTATTTTAAAATTATTTCTATATTTGTTCAAAGGAACTTAGTGAAAATTAACCAAAATCTGAATATTTTTTTAATACTAAACAAGTTCGAGACGCAATAAGTACAACAATATAATAATAAATTACGTATTTGGTAGTATTATTTTTTTTAAATACCGCAATTATGCCTCTTAAATTAAACGAAATAAATAAATTAACAAAAAGTATCAATAGATATAATATATGACAAAGGTAAATGATTTTAATATTGTTATTTGGAGTATAAATTATATTTAAATGTTTGTCGCTACAGTATTTTATCCTTTTTACTCCGCACTTAGATACAGGTGAAGTTCAAAACAAAGTAGAAACGTATAATATAATAGCACTACACTGGAGTGCAATAAGAATCGCCACCCTACAATTGAAATTTAACATAAGCGTGTCGATTCATTATTTTTGATAGCTTATTAGCATAGATTTTAATTATTGAACATACCTAATGAATAGAAATTACCCAATTGGTTAACTAACTAACCAAATGATTAATTTAACACCGAACCTAGAGACAGGGCAGCGTTTCTGAATGCAAGAAAAATATAACACGGCCCCACGGGTCAATAAATATTCACTTGTTACAATTGGAAACACGGCGAAAAAATTGTTTATTGTATTTTATCAAAGTGACGATAATTCCTTTAAATAATCCAATTTAGCCGTTTCTATATTTTTTTAATAAATAGTATATTTCTGAATTTTTCCCGGCGCTAGGCAACAGGTGGATGTTTTACTTAGTAAACAATATTATAGAAAGATAACTATGTTTATTTTCCATAGAGTGGGATTTACTCTTCATATACGTATCATAATTTTTTAGATAATGGGATTGGCGTGACATATTTTCAAATTTTGTTGGTGAGCGTTTTTGGACTTTTTGTCCGAATGGAATTTTTCCACTATTCTATCCCATGCTAGCTTCTTATGGTGTTTTGTTATCTTTTGCTGCTTTCAAAATCACAGGGTATTCATTTGACAATTCGATAATAATTCTTTTTTATAACAATTAAAGTTATTTGATCGTTTTATGCCAGCCATATTCTTGACTCTTGAGTAGAAATAATCAACTATGTTGCCTATTATCCATTGATTTAGAGGAAATCTATATCCAACCAATCATATCAGTAGTTTATTTTTATTATGTAGGTCACAGCAAACTTAAATAGAATCAGTTAATTTTATTTTGGTGCATACAAATCACAGTTAATTTTATTTTATTTGGTGCATACGGCCCATTATAGATCCACGTAGTTGCTAAGCGATAGAATTAGGTCACAAAATGGCATATCTATTGTTTTTTCGCTATGTCTAACAATCTATAGCCCGCTTCTATTTATTTGGCTCCTCAGGTTTGGGAAACCGAGTCAGCAGCGTCCATCACATTTGGTGACAACAATGCCAGCGGCCGGGACAGTGCTGGCGACCCGCCCGCAGCCATGGCCTACATCGTGGAGAATGACCGTGTGCTGGACGCCCTGAAGCGAACCGTACTCGGCAGTGGTGGCAGTGTCGACTGCCAGTTTGAGTCCCAGGTGGGCCGCATCACCTGCGGTGTGTCTGGGGTGTCTTCGGTGCAGTTGTCTGATGGAAAACTGGTCAATACGGCGCTAATGGTAGGAACCAAACTTGTCAGCATTTATTGTAGCTGCTCAATTCAACTTTCGTTACAAGAAATTTTACTATATTTATATTAAAATTTTGTATGCTACTAGTAAGTAGTATCGAATTTAATCATAATTTTATAGAATATTATTTTATAAAAACCAGTACCATGCAAGATTTTGAATTTTGCTTGGATGAACAAATAAATTCGATTTTTTCAGACATAGAAATTTAACACAAGAAAGCCCATATCTATGGTCAAAGCAACCGGATCCAATGATGATGGACCATGTGTAGCTTATAGGTCACTTCATTTCTATTATTATAGTAACTAAAATGCCCCTTTTTGTGTAAGAGAAACGGCAAAATTAACTCAATTTTCATGACATAACATTGACTTAGCTAGCTCTGGCCAGAAACATAGATATTTGTGCTAGAAATATGGGAATACAACGTGAATTTCACGTCTGAATAGCAAAAATTGAAATTAAATAATACGCTTTTGGTAATATTAATATTTTTCACTCCATAGAAGTAGAGAATTATCTCTTTATATCTTAGTTTGAGTAAAACATTGATATCTATTTGGAGATAGCATACCAATACACTACACCAATGAAAATGTAGCATTCTTTATAGGTATTGGTGTGCGGAATTAATGAGGCCATACGTTGTAATTAAAGAAGGTGGTTTAGTTAGAAGAATAAAGAGGCCATATAAGCACGAAAATTTGGTCACCTTATCGGCTTTAAAAATTGCTCCTTCACCGTCATTTTTCTTGTCTGTTTTGGATCCAATTATTGCTTCGGATCTAGATTTGGGCCCTTCCTTGTTAAATCCCCCCCCCCTCTCTCTCTCTCAAATATTGTTTACCCGATATAGTGGGTGATGATGTTGCAAGTAATTTTTACAACATGGCGTTCACGGGAAATGGGTTTTATTTTGTTTTTATTAAAAAATGTTATTATATACAGCACTACTTGCAGGTAATATACTTTAAAATACATAAATGTAATAATTATTATTTTCCTGAAATGGGAAAAGTAGTACTTTTCTATACGAGGATTTCTATTGCCACCGAGAGAGCGAAGCCGTCATCGAGGGAACAATAGATATCCGAGTATGGAAATGGCACTTTTCCAATGAAGGAACGTAATTTTTTCTTGTGCTGAATTGAATCTATGGGTGAAATTTCATGACTCAGCATTTTATTTATAAATCTATGTTTTGATTTATTAATTTATGCATTTTAATGTGATTGTGAAACATGAAGCGATCTG
>JAUYWI010090286.1:0-12346 GCA_034780595.1 Parotoplana pacifica | reverse complement strand
ATGTAAACGTACCAAATTTAAGTCTGACGATGTAAATAGATTTTACGAAACTAGTCGCTTTTTATGATTAAACATGGCTCTTGAAATACTTTCTGCTTGTTTATTTATCTCCTTAAGTCATTTATGATCGTCTAGAAGGCGGTATCCTAAGTGTATATCACAGAGGATTATCAGCCAAGGTTAATCATATTAAAAAGTGCTGTACTATATTGATTTTATACTAACCTGGATGTGAAATATTTGGTTCTTTTGTTATTGATGCTTTAGCTGATGTCAATGGTTTAGCTCTTGATTGGCCATCTGTTGATTTTTCTTTTGTATTTGTTGGTTTCCTTGTAGTTCCTGATTCAGCTGTTGTTGGGTTAGCTTTTGATGGACCATCTGCTGCTTTTTCTTTTGTATTTGTTGGTTTCCTTTTAGTGGAAACTAATAATAAAAACACAAAATACAAATTTAATCTAAAAAAAAACTCCATCAATCGCCAAGCTGACTAACAAAAATGATTGAAAACTACTGAAAAGGATATTGGGAAACTCAAAGAGTTGTTTGTTAGTGCTCCTTCTAAAGATTGACCTTGCCTAATTGGCTTTTTAGGATGAGTAAAATGTAAAAAGACTGACGATCTCATATTCAAACGATTTGGAGTGTTCAATTAACCAGATGTTTAATTTTACAACGTGGTAGAATTTGTAGGCATTATTTTATGAAGCAGAAATTCGCTGATTTTTATTTTAGTTTTATCCTTCACATAATGCATATACGTAACACTTTAAATAATGTGAATGATTTATACAGAAAAAAAGCTGGCTATTTCACTAAAGACGATACAAGTCAACTGACCGGTAATAGAAAATAAAGATTTATTCGTACAATACGGTCACTGTGTGAATTCCAATGTCTCTGAAACAAAGATGACCCTCTCTTTTAAAAATCTGTTTTTCGATTTTAAGAAAGTCAGTTACTTGTTGTCTATAAAAATACACTGTGACGCCTTCGAGATACGGGATTTTAATATTTCAAGGGATTCATCAAATGTTTAATGTCAATTTGTAAATGCAACATTTAATGCAATTTCTCTCTGTTATTGATGACTGTAAAATAAAATAAACTGATTTTGTTATCATTGGTTAGCAACGATTTAAATTCGTGTTGTTGGATGTTTCCAAGCATTATTGTCAACTTTGTGAAGGTGTCTCGGCATCGGGAATCTTCAGACGCACCAGCATCAGATTATTCAACGATAACAAGGCTACCTTCATAAAGATAAAACAAAAAGAAGAGAAAAGATTGGTGGACAACTCAAAATTAGCTCTTTCAAGTAGACCTCCGATAGATTCCGTGACATGACACATTGGTGACAACGAGGAAGCATACAAGATAGTTCAAATCGGAAGTTTCTAGTGTCAAATACAATTCAAAAATAAGATAATATCAGCATGTTTCTAAAAATAACATCAACAGGAAAGAAGTCCTAATATTCCTACATGGGATTGGTCGCAGGCTATTCCTCTCCTAAGTCCTGATATTCCTACATGGGATTGGTCGCAGACTATTCCTCTCCTAAGTCCCGATATTCCTACATGGGATTGGTCGCAGACTTTTCCTACATGGGATTGGTCGCAGACTATTCCTCTCCTAAGTCCCGATATTCCTACAGGGGATTGGTCGCAAACATATTTTTAAGATGGAAAAGAAGTTAAAATATTGCTCGTTTGATTTGAATTGTGAAAACGGTTGGTTTGAAGATTGTTTCTATAACCTGCACTTGCTAATTTTAATTTTCTTGGTGTTTGGATTTTTGATGTGGCCCATAAAAGTAAGAACGCGTACGACAAAAGAGTATATAGTATTAGTGTATAGAATTGAAAACACCCACCCCTATTGGGGATCTAAATCTTACCAATTTCCTGAACACATAGGTATTGGTGCAATTCATTGCATTCGTATTGAACAGACCTCACACTGCGTGTTATAAGGACACATTCGGAGACCCTCATTTGTATCCAGTATTTGTATGTTGCTTTATGTTTCAGTTGGCGCTGCAATTTTAAATCATATACTTGTTGAGTTGTTGCCAACTTTGCATTGTCATCTGAGCATCTCTGTTTCGCCTTAGAGAAGGTAGTGGTGTCCTTTGAAAATATGTAGCAATCGTTACCAAACTTAACCGTCAAATAATAGTTTTGTTTGTTTCCACATGCTAAAATAGAAAACCATAATTATACATATAATTCTAATATTTTTTTGTGGTAAGAATAATAATAAAAATAGGAATACCTCGATAAAAATATACTACTTATTCATACTACTCGCAAATGACAGCCCAGGCAGCTGTTCCGGCCTTGTTGGGTCTCATCAGCCAGGCAGAATCACAGCCTGAGCAATATAAAATGTTCGTATATTTCATATCAAAGCATAAAAGAGAGGAACATTTGCAATCGTTGCATAAACAGAGAAAAAGGTTGAACATTTGCAGAAGAAAAGTTTAGAAGCAAGTTTTTTTTATTAAAAGGCACTCACGCTGTCAAAGCAGGTACTGGGAGACTCAAATTTTACAGTTTCAAATTTTTAATCATTGAAAATTATAAATATTTATGAATTAAAAAAACTTGATCAATATTTTTAAAATGACAACATTAGTAAAATAACAAAATGTGTTCTCTGCTAAGATAAAACTACACATGAGTGTACTTAGCAACAATTCCAACTAATTTATGCAAATATATGATTAATTGATAACAATTAACCATATTTTTGCATATTTACTTACTGTAAGAAATAAATTGATTAAAAGGACAATCAGAAGAAATCGATAAAAACAGCCAATTCTGGAACAATTCGCAGGGGTAACTTTCTTCTTCCTTAGGAAGATTGATGGCGCATGACTAGTCTTCATTGATGAGCTTGCTGGCACTAGTAAATAATAACATACAAATCAAATCATTGGTCTACGGGTAGAAGTCGGTACACACTGCGAAATGATAATTCATAAGTTATATAAGCTAATGTACAGAATGTCACAAAGTCACGCTTCATTGAAATGTAAAATTATTCAATTTAATCTTGGGAATATAACATAAATCTATCTATCGATATCTTTAGAACGTAGGCGTCCATCGACTTTCTCAAATCTCTCTGCTTACAGGTATTCAGCACTGTATATCTCTCTGTTCATCAGGGAGCTGCGCCTTCATCTATTTACCTAAACTACCCAGATATGTTAAGCGGGTTCTCTCACTTTCTATTCCCATTCTATCTGGCCTGTTGTAATGTTGTCTTCCAATCTCTCTTATTTCAGGACATGTTCCAAGCCTTTTTATAAAATGGTCTTAATCAGTTTCGGTACTTCTCTCGTTCTTGTTTTAACTTATACGAAACATTCTCTTCATGAACCACATTTTTTCTATTTACGATGATATTGTCCTGAAAACGCTATCCATAAGTGGCGATCGAGTAAACATGGCGAATATTTCTTTTTCGTGTATCAAATAGCATTCACGTTCGTTACAAAAAAGCTTTGTTGTTAAATACACAAACTTTATTAGCGCATAACATCACATAACATAGCAGTGTACATATAATGATATACCAAATATCTCTATGTATGTACGTGCATCGATCCCATTGTAACTTATGTAGGATGATTTTTTCACAAACGTTCCAATAAGACACTTGTATCCAAAAATAGAATACGATATTGAAACATAAAATATAAATTATTTGAACTATAACCAATAGAAATATTTGAAATAGTCATACTACTGCAATCTATTTACAAAAGGTTCAACAATAATGATAGTTACATTCTTAAATCAAACATTCCCACGTTTCACCACCCCACTACTTTCATAGTGTAATATGGAGCAAAAAAACAAATGATAAATGTTCCAATTGTATAAAATACTCAAAAAATAGACTATTATCTGTCATGACTAGGTTTACCAAACGTATATATAAAATTTAGCATATAATCAGCAACATTCTTACAAGTATGTTTAAATGTATGAACTAGAATTTGGTATAACATGTCGCATTCCAAGGAATCACATACAATTAACCTTTATCCAAAGATTACATATCAGATTAAGTGATATTTTATCAAATGATGTTGTATTATCCGATGGATATGGATAGCAAGTATTGTCTAAACAATACGACTTTGAAACGTGGTTTATGATCAGTTCGTATACATACACGATTAGCAAAATTTTCTATACAAATGTTGATTTAAATTACTAATACAATTCTTGTTAATATAATGGACATATTTTCCTTTGCATCAAATGTTGTTTTTTGTTTTATTGATTAAATGATAGCTACAGCATTGTATAGTCATTTGCCTTCATTTTCCTAATAGCTGGTTAAATACAGACATATTTTTTCTTTGTTTTCGACATTCGGTCGGTATTGCCTAAGGTGTGGACATTTTCAGAAATCTGTTCGTCAGTTTTTAACAGAACTAAAAGTGATTCATTTCGTTAATCATATCACTACTCGAAATTTTAAGAAACCACTTTTGTTACGGTACGAAGAAAATGAAATATTTTTCTTCATAAAATATTAATCCTTCAATTTGTACTTAACGAACAAAATATGTTTCTTAAAACTGCTGGACAATGATATATAGGCACAATAAAATAATAATTGAAGTCTAATTATTTTTGACAAAACTGCGAATTCGTTTGGCTAATATTCGAACAAATCCAATTGAGAACACAAAGTTCAAATTTTAAATGTTTTGTGGAGAATGTTTCACGGTACCTATTTTATATCTCCATGTTGTTTTCGAATATGATAGCGCAACTCTATACAATAGCGGTTTTATGTCCAACCTTTCCTCAAAATGGTGTGCTGGTTCTCCAGGCTTTGTACAAAATGTCAAATGAAAAGTATCGATGTCGGGGAATCTCTATTTTTGGCGCCTAATTTAACTTTGTCGGTGTTACTGTCTTGAATTTAAATACAGCTTCTAAAATGTATGTGAGGTATACATATATAGGGAAATGGACTATATTTGTTCATTATTAGATTTTAGGTGATTCAAGATGCTTCATTGAAATAATTTGTTTCTCTTAAAATATATATTTGAGAAATACTTATTTCTAACATTTGGGAAGGGTCTTGTCTTGAAAATCACAAGCGCTCAAATTTCTGACAGTGAATAAAGTATTGAGATTTTTACTGATACACTTAAAACATATCAGGTAGACAACAGATGAACGAAATATGATGGCATTCAAATGAATTATTCAAATTTTATTGGGAAATTCAATTTTCCTGTTATCCTATATTGGATTTTCAAAAGGGCAAATTGTGTCAGAAAATATTCATAAATATTTAGCAGCAATTTTTTTATTGAAATATTCAACAGTTTTTTTAGCATTCTACTGCTATATAATCAGGCTACTGGAATCGATATTTTCAAATATTTGGAATACATATTAAATAATTTACCTCCATTTATTGCAGATCCACTCCCCATTGTTTCAGATGAACAGCATGTGGTTGGAAGTTTACCCTTCATATAATTATATGGGCCGTCAATACCACAACACTTTAGCTAAATGAGTTCAAAAAACAAAATCATTTACTACATATAGTTTGAGTCAAAAGACTGGGACATTATTAGTAAAACTAAATTAAATATTAAGTACAGTATTACTTGCAAGTAGTATTATATTTAGCATAATTTTTATCTAAATAATATTACTTGCAAATATTTGTTTACAAAGTATTTAATTTATTCTTTACTAACAAAGACGCAGATATTTGGTGACCTTATATTTGTCATTTGTGATTTCTAATTGTGGGACAGACCGTAGAATGTTTTTTTTCCAATTCTTGTGTTTTTTAACATGACAATTGAAATATCAAACGTATCCAACTTACAGAGTTTTCAATTTTGGCCATAGTCATTCGTACGTTTGCATCATTGGGAATCTGTCTCCAAAAGTCCATTATCTCCAGTTTAGTGTGTTTCTAAAACAATTAATGGAAGTAAGTGCGTTTACAATCTAAGAGTTCTCAATAGTTGGCCATTCGTTGTCCAAGAGATTTTTTTGTAATGCATACTTTAATTGTTCAAGTTTTACTTCAAAATGCTGCAGAAACAATTATGTGTTTGCGTATTTTGAACAAAAGCAAACTATATTCATATTTTACTAAGACAAAAAATGTTCAATGGTAATATAATCTCACCGATGTTATTTTAAAAATGTAGCCTAGTCCACATACAACTGCTATTAACAACAAATTCAGTCCAATGAAATACTAAAAATGAAATATAACTGAAGTTAAAATATCACTAATATTCAAATAATAGAGATATACTCGGCCCTGGTTAGAGAGCTGGTTTAGAGGTGTTGTTGCATTTGTGAGAAAAGTCAAAATTTAAGGATTTCGAGAATAAAATTGTCAGAAACAAAGTCAAAGGGCTAAACTTTGTACTCGTTCTATTGAACAGAACGAGCTTTTTGTGCAAACCATGCAATTAAAGTAACAAAGGCTAAACCACCTTCTAAAAAGTCACACAACATTAATCATTGAAAGAGAAAGAGAGATCAGGCAAACAACAACATAGTATGACGGTTTGTACAAAGCCAAAAAAAGAAGTATTATAATAGGGAGCTCACATTATATAATAAACAAAGAAAAACATTGAAATAGAAAATACATTAGAGAATTCCGACAGTTGCTATAAAACAAAATAGATGCAAAAATGATTTTGCTAGTCCATTGGCCGTTTTCTATCTGGAACACTTGTTTGGTGGATATTCTTAGTTACCCTACTGTCTGCTTACGCTTCTTGCAGTCTCGCTTCGACTAACTGGCTTATTGCGCGTAGTATTTCCATTTGGTTCTACTGGAGTGGGATGGCGTTCACCCCAAGATCAAATTTTATTTACTATTTTCTTGAAAACAACTTATGCATTTATCTAAATATATGCACTATTTGTTTTATGTGAATGATTTGTTTGAACATGAAAACTAGTAATACATTTTTTTAGTAAAACATATACTTTTGAATAATACAATTTACGGATCAACCTCACCCACTTCCGGTAGGTAAGGGATAATCCTTCTGACTTCATCATAAGCCACACACATTTAAAGACACAGAACATATGTGATAAACCTATGGATCTTCTTCGACTATGTGTATATGGTCTTGAACCATAAAATGGATAACTTCATCGAAATATGCTATTTACTGCTTCAAACTTACAACAAATTCAAAGGCTTTGATCTCTTTGACCGCAACAAGAATACCAAAACCGGAAAGTGAGATCAGAAATATTCCAAGAACAATCAAAAGATAGGTTTCCAATCTCAATTGCTTGTAAAACGATAGATCATTCCCTTTAGCAAAGCCAATAAAACCAACAATAAGAAGAATATATCCAGTTATCTATAAAGAAAAAATATTGGCATTAATAGTTTTTATTATTGGAGTAGCCATGTGACAAAATATTTTAAATAAACGTTGAATTTAAATGATTTAAAAGCTCAATAATGATATAGAAACAAATAAATCCATAAGGTCAAAAGACAATATTTGCAGTGATTTTCTAAATTTCTAAATGACTCGTCATTAACAGTTCAATAAACTGTACAGGTTGTGAAAAAGTTTCACATTCTTTTAAATATAAAACTATATATAATATATAACTATTAGTACCTCATACATTTGAAATTAGTCTCTGTACCATAAAATCAGATGTTTGTTCAAATATTAGGTAACAGTTATAAATTACTATGTTGTTGTTGTAGCCCTACACTTTGCAAAAAAAAGCTGATAGTTCTCCCAGGGGGGTTATAAACGTGATTACCTCTAATAGGTTTAACCATAGGTCAGAGAAATTTAAGAGTGAAGCATGATGTGTAATGTTTTGTTTGGATTTTGTTTTCGATTGATTTAGTAACTGACAGTAGTCACTGTTCTCTGCTAGATGCACTCATTGTTTGTTCTATGTTGTTCTGTTCATCATTAATGCTTATTTGGGTTCTATTAACTGCAATCTAATGTACTTTTCTGTTCCTTTCAGGAACTGTTTTATCATCGTGAATAAAGTGAATCCTCAGGACAAATCTTCTTCAATTGTTTGTCCAGCAAAATTCAAGTTACATCTCCCACATTTTAGTATTAAAAAGCTATCTAGTTGGTTTACAGGGCTGTAATTTCATCACTTTCTGACAATCCATATCTAGCACAAGAGTCAGGCTATGTTGGGGTTTAATAACAAATGAAATGTTTTGCACAGTACTTCTTAGTGGATAATCCTTTAACTTGCTGATGTGGTGATCCTTGGTCTTTATGTATGTATAAGGGAAGGAGCAATGTAACCTATTTCTTGGTAGAGATTTATTATCCTCGAAAAATATGTGTTTGCTAACCAGGATGTTTAGCAATTTGGCAATGTAGTTGCTTGTGCAATGCTGAAATGTCTAACATCTAGTATTAATTGGGGGATCAGCCATTTATTTAGAAAACTAGGTTCAAAGGTACTATAGCATATATTTCCTACTTTTAGATACAGATAAAGACATAGACATGCCCATATACATATGTTGGCACATTTGCACAAAAAGCCATGTATAAATAATATCTGACTTCATTGGCTCTTCCATATGTGCATACACATATATCTATTTGGTAGATCCATTGATTTATCAAAACACAAGTAATGAAGCTTCACTCACATTATATATGACAATCAATTGGTGAAATAAATTGCGGACATTTATGAATTATTAATAAATATCATGGCTGTCACATGACTTAGTGAAGTACCTCAAGAAGCACTTAATACATTAACTGAAAAATTATTTTGCCAGTAGCAATTAGCAACAATTTAAATGTATGATGTAATACTGCATAAAATGTTCTCATTGCAGTTTTCAAAGGAGCATACAAGTCAATCATGTTACACCAAAAGCTACGCTCACAATTGGGAGCAGGTGATATATGTATATGTATAACAACAGCAACAATAAGCACCTAGAAATTGTCAGAAGCGGAGCTAAATTAGAGGTCAAGCTAATTCATGCCATAATCAAAAATCTTAAAACAGTGAAGAATATTAAAATGCAAAACTAAGACCATTAAATTTGTGGGTGGACTTAAGGACACTCAGCAGTGAGTTGAATTCATTTTTTGTGGACTGTTCCCTTACTCTAGTGTTTATTTAAATTCTAAAAGGTAAGATATGCACTAAGATTATGGTTATAAACAACCATTTTTAATTTTCCGCTCTAAGGTTGATACCTGTTTATAAAAGAAATATATCATAAACTTACACTGATTAATATATTGAATCCAATTATTAAAGCTCTAGCAATTTTATAACAATACATCGGTTTATAAAAGATTTGTAGCAATCGTATTGAAACAGGTGATATTATTATCTAGGAATAAAAGGGCATAGATTATTTCTAAATACTAAATATCGTATTCACAAACATACCTACGTAGATAGTAAATTACATAGATACATAATTATAAATGAATTGGTGTTCCCACAAACTAATCAAATATAACAAATGAATTTTGATTTACAAGCATAAGCCACTACGAAACCGATTTAGTCCTCTTTGGATCTGGACCCTCTGGGTGTAACACCTTTGTCTTACCCACTAAACTATTCAGGCTGCGGGTGAATATGAGTGCACAGTTGGTAAATAAAAAAAACCTGCAGTCTGGATAGCTCAGTGGATATGACACTCGCCTTCAACGCCAGAGGTCGAAACCGGTCTCGAAATGTCTAAGTAAATTTGTTATCTACCATACAATTTTATATCTATGGAACCACGGATTAATTAATCTTGTTCAAAGAATTTTATAAAAAAATTATAGAAGCAGGTTGAATGAACCACAGATAAATTATTGATGCGAATGGCAGTAACGAATATCTAGAATCTTAAATATTTATATGGTATAAAGTGTATTGTTTATATTCTACTCGAAATGGCTCTTTCATATGTAATTTTGTTTCAATAAATGCATTAAAACATTTTTGAATTTATTTTTATTGTTTGAAAATAATATTATAATGCTAGGTTTCTTTAAATTAACCAACGGGTATTTTTGGATTAACTGTAAAAATAGAACAGTTCTGAAAGGACAAGCACAACATCTTATGGAAATAAAATTAGAAATTAAGCATAAAATGTTTGGATGCAAATTATTTAAGATTCTAGAACATAGGTAGATATTTTAAACAACAGATATCGACCAATGTTGCAGAATTCTGGATGTTCCCACGTTTAGATAGGGTCAAAGTGGGGGGAATCATTTTCCTCCACGTCATACGATCCATTGTATTTTTCATCTGACACTCTTACCTGCTCTATCTCTTCACGAAAACTAAGAAAGGAGTGATTTTATCATAATTTTAGTCTTTAAACCTTCGTCTTCCACACCTTCATCCACATAGTCAACATCTCTCCTGACCACATGCCCCTACCACCATCCTCAATGGTCATCCTCTCCCTTACCTTTTCATTTCTCACTTTGTCAAGTCAAGTCAGTCCTGACGACCACCTAAGCATTTTTAACTTTGCCACCTGCATATTTTCTTACTGCTCTTTTGTAGTAATGACAGTCTCCATCCGAATACAACATTGGTGGCCTCACCATTGTTTTATACAGTTTTGCTTTCACATTGTCTGGTACTTCTCTGTCACATATAGCATCAGTAATCCTTTTCAAGGCACCCCAACCAGTTGAACAAATTAATTTTTACGGAGCTGCAGGTGTCCAGAGAGTTTGTCAAATTTTACATAAAACCATAAATTTAACCAACCGTTATTAATTTGGAAATTATTTAAGAACATAGAAGAAAGAATGAATCAACAAACTATTAATTGAGGTTAACAGAACATAAATTAATAAGCATAACTATCAAGCATTAAGATAAGTGCGGAGTTAATACAAAAGTATGATTTGCGGATGATTAAGGGACAATAGCAGACCCTGAATAGATTTGAAAAAACTATTTTAAATCAAAAAATTTCCACCGCCTTGGCCATCACAGTATATAAAAGAGCCATCAAGTACAAACCTCGATCTCAAGCTCTAGGAAGTGTTGGTACCTTTGTACCATGGTCGTTTTTTGTCGATGTGGAAATTTGCACTGCTGATGAAGTAAATGCTAGGAAATGTTAGACGTGTTTAGAAGTGCCGTTGCTTTTCTGTCGGTCAATATTGAATTGTATCTCAATCTTCTCGATTCTTGAATTTGCAATTCTTTACACAAATCTCCAATTCACGTCCAGTATGTGCTTGCCACTGTTGCATTCCAGGCATTGAGAAGCAAAAAGACAACCGTCTTGATCAATAAAATGTTTATTCATGAATCTCAGTAACATTGTACGTCATAGAAATGCAATACAACGAGTTAAAGTTCTCCAGATCTTGGCCAAAAGCGGTTTATAATACCATGAAAGATGAATTTGGACGGACACAAACGAAACATTTTATCAATATCAATATCAATATCAATATCAATAAAAGTTGTATGTATAGAGCTACATTGAGAAGAGGCTTTGTTTGCTATCTTTCTAGGGTACCTGTGTACAAAACATCATCTAAATCCATCGTTGCATATTATTTAAAGTTCTTTCATAGACGACAATTTCTTCTTATAATTTTCCAATGACTGCATAGAATTAAAACTCGTTAGCTTTGCTCACTCGGAGTAATAGATATTGTAGTAACATTTATAAATTTCTGATAGAATATTATTATAGAGTTATTATGCCTCATGTTCACAAAACCAAATCCAAAAGTATGATGAAAATGTGGAATTTATACGCCAATTATTTGATTAGAATGATCATATTTCCTGTCAAACCATCTCGGAAGTCACAGCAGGAAGCTAAAAATATCAAAAACAACTGTAGCTACCATTATCAATGTATAGCTTGGCTTTACAAGTGTTGTAGCCAAATGGATATCGTACTCTTTAAGTGCACAGTAGTACAAACAGGGCACATAAAATGCTTTTCACCTTAATATAACGCCAAAAACATTGAACAAAAAAATGTGATATAATATTATTGGCCAATAATGGCAAAAAGTGAGTTAGCTCACACCATAAAATAATTGAAATGTACATAAAAGTGAGTTAGCTCACACCATAAAATAATTGAAATACACTCAAAATTGTGTTAGAATTTCCATGAGCTAACTACTTTTTTTTATTGTTTTAACTGACCTAGCTATACTACCATTTTACATTTTAGTTACAGGGTAAAAATCCTCCAAAATTGGAAATATAAAATTCAATATTTAAAAGTTACTGGATCATACCTATTGAACATGTATTATCAGCCACAGTCTTAATAC
>JAUYWI010090275.1:0-12348 GCA_034780595.1 Parotoplana pacifica | reverse complement strand
ATTAAGCTTGTGTTCAATGTCCCACCTCAGATTGCTGGATTATATATTAACCGGCATATGTGGTACTCACTAAACGTTCAGGTCATGTGTGACGCCCAGTATCGAATACGAAATATTGTTTCTCGGTGGCCTGGATCGGTTCACGATTCAAGGATCTGGTACAACTCACGAATTTCTGCTGAATTTGAGAATGGTCATTTAAATGGTTATCTCCTCGAGGATGGCCTTCCAATACTGCTTACACCTCTTCATCAGCCCAATATCCATGCAGAGAGACGATATAACCGGGCACACATCGTCACTCGGTCGACAGTGGAACGAATGTTCTGCCAATGGAAGCTGAGATTTCCGGCTCTAAAATATGGACTTCGTGAAAAGTTGGCAACCTGTTCCCAATGTCATTGCGGCAGCGGCAGTACTGCACAACTTCACAATTGACAACCGCGATGAGCCATTTGTGGACGATATTAAGACAGATGAAGATATGGGCCACATTTACATGGAACGAGATAATCGTCAAGGTAACACTTTCCGCAGGCGATTAATTGAACGTGTATTCTTCATTTTTCATTTGGAATATGTACTAATTATCGGATGAATTTAAACGTAGTAATCGTATTAATAAAATTAGTACAGTACATAATATTCAATTTACACAAAGCAAAGGTTACAATGCCAAGCCAATAATGTTATAATGTCATGTTAATACTATCAGCCAAGTCCATTATAAAACTTTGATTTTCCGTGGTTCTTGTCAACTTTTCCAGTGCCTGAAATACAATGTTAATTTGACTGATATACAAATTAATTGCAACCCCATTAACAAAGTACAAATTACGATAATACAAATATTAGATTTTGGAAATTCCAAATTAGATTTGGGAAAATCTAAATTAATTTAGAATTTAAGATATAAATTATTCGCAGAAAATCCCATTTTCTCCTCGTCTGCTAGTGCAGCTCCAACATGCCAGAAACATCTCAAAATGTCCTCGATCTGGTCATCCAACACCTTATCCAAAGCTGTAATCAAGAGGAACTGGCAATATATCTAAACCTAATTATGCTTAAAATAAATTATCTCATATTAATCTAAAATTTGCACAGTACAAATTTAATTTGTTAACTTCTAATGTCTAAAATTATACACATATTCGTAGTTTAATATTTAAAACAATAAACAAAATTATATAGGCGTTCCTTTATTTGATAACAATGGGAAAAATATAATTGTCAGCTATCCGTTCTTGGGCGACGGCCGTTCTCTCTTCGATCTCCAATCGCTTTCTCGATATGTTGTAGAAATCGAGAGTTGAAGGTACATCGTTCCGAGTTGGTTTGGTTGAGGCTGCAGAAGGGTCTGAGGCTGGCGACTTGTTCTCTGCATCCTCGACATCTCTGTCGTAGGGGTTGACAAGTGGTTCAAGATCCACTGCAATGATATTTGCGATCACCTCCTCCGTCACCGACAGGTCCGGGGGCAGGGTTGTCTCCTCCACCAGTTTTGAACTATTCTAGTTTCCGTTTGGCAACGGCTTTCTTAGTGCTGGACTTCATGCCCTTCCATAAATTGTTGGGCGAGTGTCTTTTGAGTTTCAAACTTTGCATTGAAAGCACATTCGAGTTCTTTCCATAGCTTTTGCTTCTTCGATATTATATCTATCATACCTTCCTTATTTTCCATAATACGATTTTCTTTAATGAAATCTAAGAAAAATTCAAGCTGAAAAACTAAAATTTTCATCACGCTTCTTTTCAGCCATTGTGAGTATAATAAATTGAGAAATTGTTCATAGGAGAATATAAAAATGGTTTTGGAATTCCCCCATTTTTAATTGGTTGACTAGAATTAACGTCACGATTTCTCTTACTCTACTCCTTTACCAGACGCTAATACTACTTTGTGCAATCGAAAGTGCTCCATGGTATTAGATACTCATGGTATTAACCTTACTCCCAGTGACAACTAATACCGCTTCTTGCAATTCACCCAAACAACTTGTTATGCTGGAAAATATTACATCATAGTTAAGCTTGGATGGTTGTTCTTTTAAATTTTGAATCCTGGGTATGACTAACCTGCATCCGGATGATTGGGGTGTCGTGTGTGAGGTTAGGAAGCCCCATCTAACACCTATAAAATGCACACCATGACTACAATCTCTATCGTAACTGGCGAGTCCGTCGGCGCCATAAAACAGAGGGGGTCATTGGGTTATGTGGGCTGGAGACTATGCTGCTTTGCAGTGGTTTTTCTAACCAAAGGTTTAAAACTGGTGACGTCAGGAAGGGCATCCGGTCAGTAAAACTTGCGCCATTTAATTCTTAGAATATGGCCGTAATGATAAATGGGCAGCAACCGGCCCATAGGCTGCAATGGGAGGCACTACCAAGAGCAACAGGAAGGTGCAATCCCTCAGGTTATGGAAAGACCTGGTCTTTTCAATGAAGACTATTCGCCGGACAAATAAAGCAGCCTGAGGTTTGGTAGTTTGATGTGGCATCACTTGTTGGTCGAAGCATGGAGATAATAGCAAAGTTGGCGAGAAAGACAGATGTGTGCAATGTGCTAGAGATTAGGTGAAAGGGAAATGGTGCTAGATTCATTGTGGCAATGAAATGTCTATACAAACTTTTTTGGTCTGAAAGTGACAATGCAGCTAGTGATATGTGATAAAGTAGTAGAAGTGAGGAGGACAGTGAAAGATTGGTTGTGGTCTTGGTGTTATATGGAAAGCAGATGGTAAGTATAGTGTCTTCATATGCTCCACAGATAGGACTTGATGAAGCTGTAAAAGATTAATTCTATGACAATTTAAGATCAGAATTTGTCAGTGGCTCTGAATTTGTCATCGTGATTTCAACGGTCATGTAGGTATATAATCAGATGGGTTTGAAGCTATCCATGGAGGTTTTTGTATAGATGTCAGGAACAGTGGAGGACGAAGATTGCTTGAATTCTGTATGGAGATATGCATTTTTCATTTCTGACTGGATTGTTTCGTGGGTTTTGGATATATTAGATGGTACTTTCAATCACCAAGCTTGACTGGCCATCTTATCATGCTTCAGCTTGGGTGTAGAACAAGATGTACATGATTTCATAGTTCTGATCTTGAAAGGATGTTGTTTTTGTGTTAAAGCCATGTCAGAGGAAAATTAACCGACCTCTTAAAAATAGATGATGATTAATGAATCTAGCTATTTGATTAGAAGAAAATTCTACAACGCAGTTTTTTATTTCCAACTTTGTATTTTAAATACGATTTGAACCCGATAAATGACATCACTGAGATGTGTAAAAATTCTTTCTATATTCTAGCTCTGAATAAAAACTTTAAGTTAGTGGTATTTTCTCAATTTGGCACGATTTTTATTTTATTCTGAGACGATACATTTAATTGCTTTAAATATCTAGAACATCATCACTGTTTAAATTTTGGTATGCATATTAGTTTTGTCCACGATATAATATTTTTACCGATTCTATCAAATTTATCGTTCACCTCGTGTTTAGTTTACTAATCGTTTTAGCTTTTAAATAGAACTGAATGAATTGCAGTTCGCATTCCATACCTACAATAGATTTGGATTAATCTAGCAGTTATTCTTAATAGCAAATAGGTAGTGCTATTCTTTTGTCCAGTATCTGAATCTATGTACCCTACACTATGCATGCCTACTTTATTTCTGATTCAAATCAGATTCAAAGTTTCTTTTTAGCCTTTATTCTAAGTAGAGATTACTCTGTAGTCAGTAGTTTAATTTTAATTAGTAGTGATGAGTTTGAGATATCAGATACAGAGCAGCAGCTGCAGCGACATCAAATTATATCTTTAGTTCATTCGGCATTCCGCTGTGATGATATGCATACTTCAATCTTTTTTCTTATTAGGCACGTATTTTGATGTTGGTACATCAATAAAATGCAATTTATTCTAGAGATATATTTTATTTTTCTGACTCTAGCTGATTTTATGCAGTTTAAAAGAGAGATAGAGCACAATATTTTATAATATTGTACAATTATCTATAAACTCCCGTTATACAGTTGCTATCGGACTATGTTCTATTTTATTATCCTCTATTGAAATCTTGTGGTGTGTATATTGTATGTGTGTTTTTCATATTGATCTTTTTTCCATTGTAATGTGTGTCTCATTAGGAATAACACTTTAGTATGATTTCTATACCCAAGAGTTTAAATAGTTTTATTTTTAACGATAAGCACCCTAGTTTAAAGTTGATATACGAAAAAAATAATATTTGATTGTGTTGGATTAGTATGGCTTGCTTCTAGAACATTTTTATATAATTCCATTTTGAATTTTGGAGACCTTTAGAGTGAGGTTAGATAGAGATAGATTGGTTTAATTTTATCAAGATCTAACATCGAACTATTGATCGTTCTCTAGTGTCTTCATTCTAATCCAGGTATTGGAGGAAGTTTAGAATTTCTACATAAATACACAGTAGGAGGTTTTCTTTTTCTCTAGTTTCTTTTATAAATTCATTTGCGCTGTGGAGTTGAGCTGTGTCTCAAACAAAAGGTGATTCTGTCTAAAATAAGGATATTGTATTACTAAGTGAGGCTAATTCAGCAACTTCTCTTGGTCAGGATACATTTTCTCTAATTCTATTCTCCTTCACGGCCACCTTGAAATTGGCAACTCGGTTGAGTATTAATCGATATGAGGAATTTATAGATTTTCATTCAAACTAAGCTTCTGATATTTACATTTATAGGTACAATGCATTTTTTGAGAAGTACAAACTTAATCACAAACAATAGAAGTAGTTGTTGTGTATAATTGTTGTTGTCCAGTATAGTTTTCAAGGTATTGTGCTCGATAGTAGCCTAAATAATAGCCTAAATAATAGTTCTAATACTTGTAATTTATTACAACTTGTTTTCTATTTGGGCAATTATACGATCTATTTAATTGATGGAATATTCCAATAAGTGGAAATAATATGAACAAAATGTAAAAACAAATAATCACTGAAAATACGATACATTACTTAGCCGGCTGTGTGGATGCGTGTGTTTTGGATGAAACTTTTGACAGTTTTGACGTTGTGCCTTTTGCGATTGATAGCGAATATATCTTGGCATTTTTTTTATCTTTCACGAATTTTCTTGTTTTATTTTAACGAAGAAACAAGTATACAATCGGTTATTTCAATGACGTATAGTGAAAAGTCGTAAGTAATTTCGTCGATTTTAATAAGTCATGTTCAATTAATCGTATTCAAAAAGACGTGTTGAATTTGTCATTTTCAATATGTCGTACAGTGTAAAAGTTGTAATTTTCAACAAGTCGTATTTAATTGTCCTATTCAAAAGTAGTATTGAATGAAATTTAATCGCTGATAAAATGTGAAAATTATCCTCATCATAAAATGCTAAAAACACATTTACATAAAATGAAATACAAAACTGTTTATTGGAATATTACATATTTCATAACTAGAAGTAAATGAGAAATCGATTTAATATACATATTGAGTAAAGATTATTTGTGCAAAATTTCTGGACTTTATGAATAGGACATTTTAACTACGACTAATTCAATAGGACTTTATAAATACGACTAAATGATTACGACTATTTGAATACGACTATTTAAACATACGATAAATTGACAAACGACTTTTTTTTAATTGCGACTTCTTTCTGATGATCGAATTTCCAATTTGTTATTAGACTAAAATTGCTGATGGTTTTAGATTTATACAGGGTGGGCGTAAATAACCTTGTCCAATTGTGAACAAAAATAGTACTAAAATTAAATATGTGACAAGGCAATTATTTTGTGATGTCAGTGATTGATCGGCCACATAATCACATTTGGATGCAAGATGGAGCACCCCCACATTCTTAAAAGATGTTCGCAACTAGGTATCTGGACACCACTTTTATTCTGTGTAGGACGAAGGGGCACCATTGAATGGTCTCCATGGTCCCCGGACATGACACCATGTGACTGCATTTTGGGGTATTTTACAAGACATTGGATCAGCTTCGTAATTTCATAACTGAAGAGTTTACCGCACTTGAAAATGATATTACTCTGTTATCTGACATTTGTCACACTGTAGCAAAACGGTGCAGACTCTGTCTTCAAAAAGAAGGCCGACACTTTGAGCATAAAATGAAAATCACCCATGAATGATAATTTTCATATTTGTATTATAACAGTTAATAATTTCTCAATATAATGAAAATGTATATTAATTAATAATAAACCACCATAATTTTAGAAATATTTTCGTTCATAATTGGGTAAGGTTACCTATGACCCCCCCCCCCCCCTCTGAACCTTTTAGAATGTATTAATGAACAAAAGATTTTGATTTAATGCTGTTTATTATTTCAAAGTTAGTTTTAGAACCAGTTAAAAACCTTAAAACCAACAGAGGTGTTAGTCTTAAGACCAACTTTGAAATCACTGACTGTGTGAATGATGAATAAAATGTGTTGGGAGCCATGGTATATAACACATAAAACATTTTTTAAATTCTATTGGAACAGACCTCTCTCCTACATTTGATTTTACCTCCCACATGTTGTAGTGAATGCTATTGATATATCTACTTGTTCACTGACCAGACAAAATAGTAACCTGTTGTAATAATTTTTGTGCATCTTTCAGCGGTCCCAGCGATCTTTACTATAATGATGCTATGAATCCCTTTAGCATGGCTAATAACGGACCAGGAATATACTGCGAGTAGGAACTCATTAATTTTTTATGCTTGGCATTTTAACATACCTTACAATAATTACATAGATTTTGCTTTGTCTTCTTTAAAGCCATTTTAATTGCTTTTAATTTATTTTTATGAATATTATGGTGTTTGTATAATTTTAAAAAGTAATTCATCAATTAATTCATAATTACGAGTATATCAAACTTATCTTCCATGTAACTTATTTTGCTATGGAAAATGTCCGTGATTGAATACATGTATATATTTAAAGATATCATAGATTCATTATGTAATTATATCTCGATACCAAATTATCATGAATACATTCGTTTTCAAATTTATTCTGCTCATATATCTACTACTAATAAAATCAGTCCTATTAGTGGAGCTTTATGTAATATCTTTTTGGTATGCTGCTCGTGTTTTGTATTATTGTAATGCTTGCATTGAATATCTGGACAATTTATTCTGTACGTCAAAACGTTATGATAGCTTGCTAATTGTACATCTTCAGAATATGAGCATGGCTTTCAATAATTAATTAATTACAATATTTATTTTTCATTATTTATGTTTGAAATTTACTTGTATATTTTAGTTTTTAATGTCAGATTTTATGTAAAACAGGTTAGAGTAAGTAAGTCGTTTTGTACCAAAAACTCTTTTTACTTAATATTTTCATATTAACTTATTAGCAATCCATCCAATACATCTCGGTTGTATGAAGGATGATGTATGTTATGATAGTTGCTTACATATATCTACTGAGATATCAGCTGATATTTAATCTGTTCTATAAATACATATTATTCAAAACTTTATTGAACATAGTGATTTGTTTATTATTCAATGGTATATATACATCAAAAATAAAACTAGCGTTGAAACAACTCATATTTAAGTAAATAAAACAGAAAATTTAATGACTGGATTCGTTTAGAGGCTGTACTAATTTTTTAAGTAATGTATGAGTTCAGAGAATATAACTATAAAATTAACAGTGATTTATCGATTGAATTTTTTATGATGAACATATTGAAAACTGGAAAAAGAACGAACAGATTATTCTGTTGAAATACGATTAGGCTTAACCAGTAAGTATGTAAAAAACATTCAAAAGTCTGAATACACCTACAATTAATTGTGTTTTATTTCTTTAAATTGCTTTTAAATATGTACAATCAAGATGCAAAAACAATTACAAATGTTTTAATATAAGATTATTCAGATAAAATATCAATCAGGAATTTCAGTACTTAGTAGGCCCTCCTCTTGCCCTTAAAACAGCTGAGATACGGTCAGGCATACTTTCAACCAAACACGAAGAAGTTTTTGTTGTAAATCTAAGAGAGATGTTGCCTTGTGAGATGCCACTTTTTTCATTAATATAACCAGGCATTTTCGATGGGGTTAAGGTCAGGTGATGAACCAGGCCATCCACCAGGGAGAGTTATTCCAGAGGAGGCGAGTTAGGTATCTTTGGCCACAAACATTAAACTGCTAGCATTAGATGCTAATAGATATTTGATTTTGCGAAATTCATAATTTGCAGTCAATAGTATTTTGTGTACATTTCTATGTCCTATCCTAACTACTAACAATTGAATCATTATAATTGTCTGAAAATGAAAGCTAATCAGCACTAAATAATGTTAATGTTTTAATACCTAACACCAACCCAGTTGTTAGTGCACAAATATAACTCACCCTGTCTGTGACACATAACTTCTACCTCGTTCAAACAGAGAACAGTGTTCATTTGAATACTAATCAAAATTTATATAATGGATTGATTATACTTTAACGATAAGAGAAAAATAGGCTGAGATGAGGAAAGTAAAACTTACCGTATATACCACAGATAAGAGGCTCCATAAAACCTATTTTTAAAGTAGGAGTGCGTACTATACGCTGATTACACATTTATTTTAGCCATAAAGGTAGGCACCTAATAGGTATTGATTTTCGAGAATTTCTAGCTCTATTATAAACAGAAGTACCAATTAAAATTTAAATTATTTATTAATGTGCCTACGTAATTGGTATTTTATCATAAGTACATCATTGCTATCAATAAAAAAGGTACGTATGAATAAGCGAAAATCGTACACGAATTATGTGAAGATCAAAGCAATCCAGCTCGACAATGTCCATAGTAATAGAAGAGCAGCAAACATGTTTGGCATATCTGAAGTGTGCATTTAAAAGTAGAAGAAAAATAGAGCTGATTTTGTGGATCAACCGCACCGAAAGTGGACAAGAGATTCGGAATGACCAACTTCCCAGAATTGGAAGCCACTTTAGTAACATAAGTCCACTAGCATCGTGCTAAGGGGTTTTCTGTTTCGGCTGAGATTGCTACACCATGGGCTAAATTTTACTTGTATTCGATGCCGGTATTTCGCTAAATGATCTTAAAGCTTCACGAAATTGGGTCTCTAGTTTTATGAAACGAAATAACTATTCTATTCGACGTCGGACTCACATTTTTTACCTGGCGATATTTAGAGTAAAAAAATCTGTATTTTCAACGTTTCATTTATCAATGAAAGAAGCCAATTTCATTTCGCTTTGAGTTTGATTGAGAATGCTGATCAAACACCTGTCTTTCAGTTCTTGGTATGCCAAGTTGCATGACTATCAATAAGGTAGGGGGAAAGACAGTTATGATGAAAAATAACTGGTAACGAGAAAATGAGATTGACATGCAAGTTAGCCGCAATTGCTGACGGATCTAAATTGCCTCCCTATCTTATTCTGAAGAGGAAAACTGTGCTGTATGAAGAATGCCCAAAGGGTCTGGTTGTGAAAGCGGAGAATAAAGGACTGATTGACGAGGGGTTAATGGGAGATTGGGTGAAGACTGTTTGAGCAAATAGAAACAATTGTTGGTATTAAATTCCTATACCGCTCACAAGTGCGCATCAGTCAAGTAAGAACTTGGAAATAACAATACCCGTTTGGCAATTAGCCCGGGAGACTTAACATCGCTGCTTCAACCTATGGATGTTAGCTTAAACATTCAAAGCTTCTCTGAAAATATTGGAGCAAGTGGATGATAGAGGTCCGTACAAGATGCCGCCAAGTGGTAACATTTGTCGCCCTTCTTATTCTGGTAGAATGAGAATCAATTCCTACAGAAAACATTTAAAAAAAGTTGCATTTTAAATGCTATGGATGGTTCTGAACTTGACGTGCTCTATGAAGAATATTTTCAATGATGTGACAGCTGCTACCGATGATGAGACCGATTCTGTGAAGGAGAGTACAATGCTGAATTTGTATGCGAGATGACTGGAAGCGGAGTAAAATTGATTGAGAATAAAAGAACATTACTTATAATAGGTAGGTACCCATTGTCAATATTTCATTATGTTTTAAATTAACCTTAGTTACTTTGTTCGTTGTACCTACCTATATGGCGTATTAGTACATTTTGATAGAAATCATGCATACCTCTATCTATGGTGTGTTCTGTCCAATCAGTTATTAGGCAGGTTCAATTCTATGCAATCCACTTTCTCCACCCTTCTCGGTTTGCTGTTCGGTCCTTCAATTCTCTATAGTTGTGTGGTTTGAATTCTTCTAATATCCCTTTCTTAGTTTTCCTTTTTTACACATTTTCCTAGAAATCGACCTTCCAAAATTGCTTTGACCATGTCTTCTCCACGTAGTTTATGTCCAATCCAATCCTTCTTTCTTCTGATTATTCTTTCCAACATGCTGCGTTTTTCTTTGATTTCTTGGAGTACTTCTTGATTTGTCTTCATGTCTGTCCATGTTATCTGTTTCATTCTTCTCCAAATCCACATTTCTAGCGCTTCAATTTTCTTCTTGTCTTTTTCTTGCAATGTCCAGGTTTACGCTCCATACAATTGTTAGTAATTCTCTTCTTATAAATGCCGTTTTGGCCATTGCAATCCTTGCGCGGATTTCTTTACTACCTCTTCCATCAGTGTTATAATTGCTCCAATGTATTTGAAGGTTTTGACTTGTTCAACTTGTTAATTAAATAAGTGTAATGTTCATTTGATCCTGCCCATTTCTTGAAACTCGCATTACCTTTGACTTCTTTCTATTTATCTGCATGTTGAAATTTTTCGCTTTCTATTTGAGCTGTCCACAAGGTTTTGTAGTCCTTCTGAGTTTGCTATCGTTGCTTGATCGTCTACGAATCGCACTTCTTTAGTTATTTCTCTGCAATCATTGCTTGATTGTCTACGAATCGTACTTTTAATATTATTTCTCCTCCTATTGTTACTCATCTTGTATGTGGTCAATTGCTTACCATTCTCATCGTATTATAAATAGTTTGTCTATTCTATCAAAATTAGGGGTGAGTCTTATCTGCGGGTCATAAATTTGTATCTTATTTGTTTTCTAAAGTAGGGAGTGTGTACTGTACACGGGGTGTCTTATCTGTGGATATATACAGTACTCATACTACTGTAATTGCTCTGGTTAACTTTTTAAAAGTGAAAGGATTGTTGCTAATTCATAGTATTGAAATAGGTACATGAACCACTGTTTAGCTTGTATTCAAAGTTCATCAACCTATTTATCTCATTGTCATGATCACGAGATTATGATGTAAAAAGCATTTGCCCGCTATGCCGCGGCAGAACCAAATACAGAAGCATTTCTATAGTCCAGTAAATTGCACAAAATCGGCTTGTTGTAGTATTCAACGAAAATATAATATATGGACTTCGAGAACATTGCTATGTATTGTTCATTAATCAAAATTACAGCAATTATAATTTTCTAGTGTGTTGCTAAGTCGATAAACAGTACTAATCGAATAAGTGCACATTTCCCCCATTTATAGTTCGTACTATTGATACATAGAGAAACATTGTTTTCATGGCCTTTTGACTAATTTTAAACTTTGAAATATCGTTTTTGGCATCATTAGAAAAAAAACCCCCGACATTTCGTTCTATTGAATTCAAAATGATATTAAAATACATGATTAGTATCTATGTACATAGCTAATATTTATTTAAAATAGAAAATGTTTTCGGAATTTAAAATATTACTTTTAGCAGTATATAGGTTTGTGTTATATTTTATATATTGCATTAGTGACTTAGTTAATTTGTATTTCTGTTTAATTGTTTATTTTTTGGTATTAAATATGATAAGTATTTTTGTAGAATTCACGGAGACATCAAGTAAGTGCATCAAATGGCTTGAGTTAAGTTCAATTTGTTTATCCAATCTTAATTTCATTACTTAATGAATCTCAAAATGACAAAAATAGTCCTGTTAATTGGTTATGTAAAATATATGAATTTAGTATCTGGATGCCGATATGAATTTTCTATCTATGGATATATTTATGTAAAATAAATAATGCAAGATATATAGATAGGCGTGTGTCAGAATATATTTAAAAAATTGCCTTCAAAATACAATAAATACCTTGGTTGGCATATCATACAGGGTGTTTCAGTTGATCCCGCCGCTAAAATTATATTTTTGAAAACAAGGAAATTTAATTTTAAATGGTGATATTTAAATATTATATTTAATAATACACTAACAAAATTACAGCAGTTGTTCAATGTGTCCACCACCAACTTCGCTACACTTCTTGCACCGATCGCGGAAAGATTTGAATGAATTTCGGAT
>JAUYWI010090264.1:0-12348 GCA_034780595.1 Parotoplana pacifica | reverse complement strand
TTACATCATAGTCTCTCAAAACGTAGTTTTTCTGAGCCAACTGAGGTGCCAAATCTTCAAAAACAGAGTAAATTTCTGTGGAAAAATGTTGGTGGTAAATTTTACTTTTGAAAAAAGGGGGAGGGGGTATAAAATCAGCCTTGTTCCCCCCTCCGAAAAATTATAGCTGCTCAGGTATGGTGGGTACAAGAAAGCCCTGGTTTCACTCAAAGTGGTCCCTCAATATATTTTTCATATGCTGACAATAAGTTGCTTCAATTTATAATACTTATTACTATTGATATTAAAAGTAATGACGTGTGATGAACATGCATTAAAAGGTTTGTATACATACAAATGCAAGCACGCCCCTGCTTGATTATTCAAAACTTTATTTGCAGGTCGATAATCTGGAGTTGACCGTCGTTTTCTTTTCCATCCAGCACATTATTATACATCTCCCGGCCAATGTTGGTCTACCGCTTTGAAACAGAGCGCTGTGAAGCTGGAGCAACTGATGGATATTGCTAGGATATGGACTATCCCAAAGCAATTCATGACCGGACCGCGTCATAACCACATGCGCCAGCCCATGAGATGGCCGACATCAATGATTTCTCACTGTTTCAGATTAATGCCTATTTAGTAAACTATCCAGCAAAGAGTGTTGTTGGACAATAAAGAAAATTAGTGACCTCTGTTCGCCCAAAATACTATTATTATGTTCATTCTGCACGATGCGGCTCTATCTGGAGCTGGAGATTTTGGCTAGCTAAGATGGGTCAGTTATTTCTGCCCCTGATTTGAATGGGTCATCTATGAAGAATAAAAAATTGTACCAGATCAACCAATATTATGTTGAATTTTCCGTTATCGATCTTTCCAAGCAATTAATGTATGATTTCTACTACAATCATTGAATACAATTTACTTCTTATCAATGTACACTCCTGTCATTAAAGTCCTCGCTTGAAAAATTAAGACAAATCATTTTATAATAAATAGTACCTATATTATGTTTTCAATAGCTCGTTTAAACCTTTGCCTATCAAAAGTTTCATTAAACCTTATCTGGCTCCCGGACTAAAGAAAAACTGTTTAATTGTTTGCATGCCCAAAAAAGAAGGCTATAGATTGAGCTATGATGCTGCTAATATGTCTTGAGAGCTGCTTCGCTTAGTCATGTTGTAAGATTTTGTTGTTGATTGTGTTTACATTTGATGAATGTATGATGAAGTATTGCACACATCAATAGAGATCAATGATTTAGATTGATTTGATATTTTTGTTCAAACTCTCATGGTAAGTATGTATGTCAAATTATATTAAATACAGCTGAAGAGTTTAGGAGATACACGGTCTTTAAACTAATGACCATTAATGTGAAGTTAATCGTGTCTAAGTCATACTTACATGCTGGATTTGGATTTATGTTAATAGAAACATAATCGGTTTTACTTAGGTCAATTGGCACCTTTGAATTTGGTCTTAAATTGAAAATAGGAGTTATCGTTGCTGGCTTTGTAGAAATACTAATCTGCTCATCTGAAATTATCTAAATTCAAAACAAAGATAAACATGATGGTGTATATCATGGAGAACTGTAAACCACGCATTCATGGTCTTAACTTTTTATGTAAAAAATATAACGTTTCAGATTGAAGAAAATGGTTTTATAACTCAAGCACAAAATACTCATACAATGTTATTCAACATAATGTTTTTTTTACCTGAGGATTATTCATTCCACTATCTTTGGTGCAGGGCCTGAACATCGTTGTAGTTGGAACAGTGGGCTTTATGGTTGAAACTACTTCAAAACAGCCTTTAACATCAACGCTCACACGCAAGTTACTAAAAGTAAAAGTACACTTAAAATAATATAATTGTGACCATCAAAATTTGATGAATAATCAACTATTATGACTCACCGATTACTTTTCTTTTTAATTAGAATTTCAATCATCACAAGATTTGTGACTGGAATTGGAAGATCCTTGATAGCTTCTAAAATATTGTCCGAGACTGATGAATATTTCTTTGATGAGAGTATTACAGACTTGGGAGTTTGATTGTTAAAGACCAGTGTGAGCTTAACTGTAGTAATAACATCTTCAAGACGATCAGCTTCAGAAATATTGAGGTTCAGTTTCAACAGGCCTATTTCAGCTCGTTGAGTGCGCGGTGTACGAGGCAAAATGGTGATGGCTACCTCGTTTTCAGGAGACACATCCAGTCCACCAGCTGAGGGACGAAGTTGGCTAGATTCATCCAAGGCTTGTCCAGTTTTGGCATTTGTAATGGCTATGTTGTTATCGGGAATAATCTGAAATTCAAAGATACCATACCTAATAGGTACCTACATACTATTTATTATTCATATACCCACCACATCAATCAACCCTTTAACATACCATGCTTTCTTAATGTAAGAATTAAGCAAAATTATTTTTGTTAATGAAACTTATACTTTACAAATTTCATTCAAAGTGAAAGTTTAGCTCTTTCTGGGTAAAACAAATTATTTAACAACTTTAAAAGTTCTCTTTAGTAACTGTTTATTAAATTGCATTTTTGTGTTAAGGACAAATTGGTTGTTTGATGTATTTCAAATATGGACAATATTTTGTTATCAGCTTACTGTTGGATCATCCATTCCGTTCTTTTCCATGCAATAGTTCGTCTTAGCTGTTGTAGTTGGCGTTGTGGTCAAGACTGTGCTAACCCTCTCGTAACACCCAAATATATCCACAGTGAATTTTATTGGCCTGAAATAATAGTTAGTAAATAATGATGTTTTATTTCAAAAATTCTTTGTATTTGTAAAAAGACAGAACTAAGCTTCTATTTAATTATTTTGAACATCTTCAAACATTGAGAATGATCAATAGTTTTTGGATTTCAGATTATAGCCATAAACCCTAAGTAACTATATTAAGAATACTTTAATTCTAGTTCAATGAATACTTATAATTTTTTTGTTATTATGATAAGAGTAAGAATAATTTAAAATAACGGGTTTACTTTGATAAAATATACTCTTATTTATATTACTCGCTAATGATAGCTCAGGACAGCTCTTTTGGCCTTTGTAGGCCTTATCAGCTAAGGCATAATCACAGCCTGAGCAATATAACATTTTCGTATACTTCATATCAAAGCATAAAAGAAATGAAAAATCGCTATAGTAGCATGAGAGAGAAAATAGAAAATAATCAGTAAAAATATAGGAAACACCTGTTTTTTTTATTAAAAGGCACTCACACTGTCAAAACAGGTCGTGGTCAATTAATGTGATAAGAGTAATAATAAAAAAACAGGTATAATTTGATATTACTGGGACAACTTTTTGGGCCTTATTAAAGGCAGGTAGAATCACAGCCTGAGCCATTAAAATTTTCACCTGAAAGTCTTCGGAGGCCAACCTAACCTCAACATTATCAAGGACAAACCAAAAGCTGTAGTCAAATTCCTGGCGGTATCGGCCGTTCCTCCAAAGAGCAGCACGTGGTGAAAAGAAGAAGCTGGACGTCTATGTGTCACCGAGGGTTCCTATGCCTCCAGTGGTCACTCAGTGGTTACTTTCTTTAGTGACTACTGGATGCACAAGAACCCTCATTGATACAGAAGACATCCAGTTCCTATATCCCAAACTTGGTCCCAAACTAAATTTCTGGATTTTGTTTGGGACATTTTTCGATGCACCCCAAGATACCCCCTTACCATCTGGTCCATATCGATTTCTATGTATATACATAGTATAAACTAAGCATTGTAAATGAATAAAAAAACTAACTTCGATTTAGTTTTGAATATTTCATTTCTTTTTGAAAATTAGTGTATTGCTCTGTTAGTAGTTTCTTTAAAAGTTTGTTTGTTAACACATTTTCTAGTAACAAAAACACTAAGTAACTATATTAAAAACACTTTAATTCTAATTCAATGAATACTTTATTATTATTTATTTGTACCAAAAAGGAAAAACCAGAGAGGCGCTTTTAAAAAATTTAAAAAATTCAATTCAGGTGAGGAACTCTCTTTATCAGCATTAGAGTTTCTCACCTGAATGTACGAAGAATAAGACATAAATAACAAACACACTAGTAAATACAGCAGTAAATACTAGTAAATTTGATAAAGAGCTGACTTAACTATCTATCTAATAATTGGCAATTTTTTTAAAAAGTTTTTGTAAATATTGGTGTTTAGTTATTCTGTTTTAGTTTATCCTCTAGATTATTTAAAAGCAATGTATTAATATATGACTGTTTTTTCCTAATTGGTAATTGAATCTAAATATCGCCAAGTAATTCTATTTCTTTCTAAATTAAGATTTTCATTGTACATATATCAATTTAGGTATTTCATTTTATATTTATGAATTTGTTTCATTTGTTAAATTATTTATATTATTTGGGACTTTAATAATAAAAATAATAAAAGGTCACCATTGAGGTATATAAATTTAAAAAAACATAATTAAATTTGTACAGGTTTCGGAATTTTATTATATTGATTACAAATCAATTTAGGTACTTCATTTTCTATTTGTTCAAATTTTGTTATTTTTGGGACTTTAATAATGAAAATAAGAAAAAGGCAACCACTGAAGTATATAAATAAAAAAACATAATTAAATGTCTACAGATTTCCTTCGTTTTAAAGTCTATATAAATAATAACCTTTATTATTTATTTTGATATTTCTCTAAATTTTAAAGATTTGTTTTTGATGATTTACTATACATATTTAATATGTGATTTTATAGACTAAATTGAAAATTAAATATGTACAGCTTTTAGTTAGGCGATTAGATATTCTATGTATATAATTGTAGTGCTAACTTTGATAATTTCTGACATACATACATATGTAGTTGATATGTTCCTTCCAGTTTAGCTTTTTGTCAAAAATATCACTAGAATAGCCTAAAAAACTACTCTATTAGAATGGCCGTGGTGTCAAATCTGACACCATTACATTAAGATCATACTTGCCGGAGATAGATTGGGCTGAAATTTGGTACCTTAGAAAGATTCATCGACAGATTTTTTGTTGTTGAAAAATATCGATGATGTCATCAGGCCCACAAAAATTAAAGTTTGACCGATTTATATTTGGTGTGTAGGTCACGGCCATTCTAGTGTTATGCAACCTAAATATCTATAACCATTTACTCTTTGAAGGAGAATGTTACCTATTTCTATGGTGTTCCCAATATTACTATATTCTGTTTTATGATTTTAAAATAGTATATATTTGCTTTTTAATATATTTAAAGATAATTTGTGTTGACAAAACCAAATATCTAGTATTTTAAATCGTTGTTAGTTATTTCGAAAAGTTCGTCTATATATTTTTGACTGAATGAAATGTATGTGTCCTCTGCAAAAAGTATTTTTCCTTTTCATCAATTTTAATTTCGATCTCTTCAAATTTTAAGTATTTTCTAATTAGATTGGCATCACCACCAGCCTTAACTCTGGGTTGTTTACACACAAAATGAAATTCATTTACTTATCGAAATAAATATAACTTATGAATAGAAGTTAATAACCTAAATATTTATAATATTATTAAAGTTAATTAATATATAAATATAATATACAATTCTGATTATAAAGTTATGCCTATGCAGTTATAATTATAATAAATGAAAGGAGGGTCTAAAAGAACACCATGAAAAATTGAAAATATATCATTTGAAAAACTAAAAAAGCAGGTTAAATATAATATAACATTTAAATATATGTATGTACATAAGTGAAGTTTGAAATATTCATGTTTCATTAAATTAAAGTAAATTAAATATGTAATAATGTAATGTTTGGTTTACTGTTACATTTAAAAAATTAAAAAATATTACAGCTTTAAATATTTTATTGCGCAAGTGACTTTTTTAGAGAATTCATGTGAATAGCTTTCTAAAATTCTAAAAGTATTTTTTTGTACTAAAAGTTGCACAAATAAATTGATTTCTATAAAAAATAGACCTAACAAACAAAAGGCAGAGGACCTAAAAATATTTTCTGTATAAATAATTGTCGGATTGTCAAAAACATAACAAACTGATCATAGTTACATTATTAGTGAATCTTAGCAATTCTGATTTTATGTTCCAATATTTCTAAATCCACATGTATATTAGTTTCATTAGCCACCATTCTGTATAAACTTACATTTGATCCTGTTTTAAAATGACCAATTTAATAGACTTGGCAATCACAGGAAGTGACAATTGATGAATATCAGCCAGAAGATTTCCATTATTGATGTTGTAAGCTCTTAGTTTAGAACTATTGCCATTTGGTAATTCAACTTCTAGCTGAACTTCCGAAATAGAACTTCTACCATCAATCACGTTCAATGACACACTGCCAATACGACTCTCAGTTGATTGAGGAGAATTGGGATTAATGTGTATTGTTACTTGTGATACCTATGATCAGAAGATATAAAATCCTACGATTTGTATAAATATATTGTTGTGGATCCTAGCCAAACCTATTTATAAAATTAAATATAAAAACAGGTTTTATTATCATTGTGCTCATTCCCTTGGACCATATAAAATGTATAATATTGACATAAAATGCCTTTTCGCTATAATACTCGTATATTTCGTAGAATTTAGAACATTTCTTATACATAATTACATAGCAGTTCTAATAATATGGGACTAACTATATCTCTAATATGATAATCGTTTAAGTGTTAAATGGATACCTGCTATTTATCAAACACTTTGTATCTTGTTTACCTCAGCAGGAATCCTTAGGCCTTTAAATGCATTGTTGGAACGCAGATCATCAACGTTATAAAGAGTTTCTTCATTTTGATAGATTTTCTCGTTCTTTTTCACTCGAATATGAATCTGATCACTTACTATAATCTATGGAAGAAATAAGATCGTTTATTCAATTATTGTTCTTATAGGTATACGAATACTGAGTAATATTCAAAATCAGGAAAGAGTCTAGGCAATATTTTAATAGGTTTATTATTGTATTGATATTAAAAATAGGCAACAACTAAACAAACTCTTTCACTTATCCATGTGCAGCGGCCACAGTGAGCCCCTGCCAGTATCAAACAAAAGGCAAATACAATGTGATAATATAAGAAATTAGTTCGTAGCTTATTATATTGATTATTGCTGTTATTTATTGATTTTTTGACAAATTAAAAATAATGATTTGATTGGTCAATTGTATAGCCTGATATGAAATCGATAAACATTCAATATGTTTAATTAATCAATATTCGATTTTATAACATAGAAAAGCTACCAATAGCAATCTTCTTTTAAATTCTTGTCCATTATCTTGGGAAGTTGTTATTGTTTATTATCTTGTCAATAAAGCGTTTAATAATTCTTATTTAAAATCTGTTTTCACAGCTAATCTTTATCGTAATAATTTCTTCCATAATTGTATTAAAAACATCCTCTCTATAGAGAGAAACTTGTTTACAGAGCTCCCTTTACTAAAGATTCTTCATTAAGTTATTTCTTCCTTCCTTATTAGTGAAGAGACTCTCAGACATTACTTAAAAACTCAAAAGAACATCAAATTTTCTTATCGTACAATCAAAGTTGGTAATTACTTTTTATCCAAGGATATCGTCTCTGCATATATCAAATCCATTGTTTACTAATTTACTTGACAAAGAGATGTCGGCACGACCTACATAGGTCGCACTAAACGACAGCAGGGTGTGAAAATTAAAGAACATTACAAAACAGGACCGATTAGTCAACACACACGGAACAACAGTCATATTTATAAAATATTTTTGTAACAGTGTTCCTGCCTGGCAATTTGAATACTTCCTTAGCTAATAATGGTGTTTCTTTCTTCCTGAAACGTTTTTAATCTTTTCAATTTTACTTTATAAATTTCATTTGATTTACAGATATTGTGTTTTTCTTTGTTTATATTTTTTGCCTAAAATTTAAAACTACTCTGTTTTATTATTGTCTTGAAAATATTGCAAATGATGGTGAAACATGTTAAAATATGTCATTATTGTTTTGTTTATCTCTAAAATATTAAAAATGTATTGTTTTAAGAATATTTTATGAAAATAATAGTATTTTATTTAACATTTTTAGAGACATTCAGTTTTATATGTATAGAAATAATGCAAAAGTGAAAAACCTTTTCAAAAATATTGTAGGTATGTGAATATTATTTCCTTATAATTTCCTACGTCTAATAATTTCAAATATCAGTAGGTATTAATAAATTAATAGGAACACCTAGTCAAGGTAAATTCTACTAAAAATAATAAGCTTACTACTGTTTCTGTAAGGAGCAGGTGAAAGTATCTTTGTGGATAAAATTGTTATGCAATTTTTAAAATTCATGTTCTTGAATAAAAATTGTCAACAAAGGTATCGACGACTTAATAATTTTTTATTTCAAAATGATGGATTGTAATTAGAAAAAAAAAGTTATTTTATCTAAAATAATGGATTTTATTATCGAATAGTGCATTTTGATATTGTTTTTTTTAAAGATTTGTTAATTAATCTATGTATAGAAATTGGTTGATATATAGTGTCAAGGAGTTGAATAGCTCGTTATATGATTCTCCCTATATCAGAAGATGGGTTTATAATTGGTTATCTCTTAGTGAAAAAAACTTTTGACTGTCACAGCTGTTCAGTTTACTCTTGGTAATAAATTTTTTTAAATGTTTGTCTTCAAGTGCAGGGGCAAAAATTAATTTTAAAAATGCCTACTAATAACTTCATTTAAAAAAGAATTGATAGGGAACTAGGCTTCATAGGGAATCTCGATAAGGGATATTCAGCATCAGCTTAAAAGACATGAATCTGTTTCGTCAATAGTGTCAACAATTTGGAAAGTGATGTGACCATTATCCAGTGATTAACCAATCATAGATCAAGTTTTTGAAATCGAATTTTGATTGATTAAACGTATTAACGTTTTATTGATTTCTTATCAGACTATACAATAATACGGCTCCACAATTTTTCATTGTGACTTCCCTATCAAATTCATGTTTAATTTTTCCAAAAAATCGATTAAAAATTAATAAATTGGTTTATAAATCAATAAAATAAGCTAAGAAAATTCCTTATCATGTCTTGACCTTGACATGAACAATCTTCTACCTGCCTATCATTCAACTTGCAGGTCAAACCATAGTACTGAAACAGCTCTACTCAAAGTAACGTCAGATTTGCTAATGAACATGGACAATCAAACATTTCTCTACTGGTGTTACTCGACCTTAGTGCAGCTTTCAACACTACAGATAAGACCATTATGTTGAAATCACTTGAAGACATCGGTATCTCCTTTTCAGCGTTTGATTGGTTTAGATCTTATTTAGATGGACGAACACAGTGCATCATACACAACGGAGTACAGTCTGAGCCTCACGATTTGAAGTTTGGTGTTCCTCAAGGCTCCTGTATAGGCACTGTCTTCTTCACTATTTACGCTGCGCCCGTCTTCAAAGTGATTGAGCGTCACCTAAATTTTGCACATGGCTATTCCGATGATCACCAAATTTACTATATGCCTTCCTCCCTAATACAGATGATAACTTATTCAAAACTGCATTAAGGATGTTTCGTTATTGGATGCTACATAATAAATTGAAAATTAATGATACTAAATCAGAATTCATGCTAATTGGTAATAGGTCACAACTCCTCAAAGTTACAATTCCTGGAATGCAAGTCGGAATGGACCTTGTTTCACCTGTCTCTTCAGTCCGGAATCTTTGTATTATCCTTGATCAAAACATGCAACTAAAAGACCATGTCACCAAAGTTTGCAGAACTTCGTTCTATCACCTACGTAATATTAGAAGAATTCGGCCTTTTCTCAGCAGAGCTGCTGCAGAGAAACTCATACACTCATTCGTCACTAGTCATCTTGATTACTGCAATGGTATACTCTACCGCCTACCAGACTGTTTGGGCCTATCTCACCTGCATTTATCACCCTTCACAGGCTCCCAGTAAAATCCAGGTTCATATTCAAACTTTGCTTTATTGTTCACAAGTCAATTAATGGATTTTCCCCGAAGTATATATCTGCCTTGCTCACAATGTGTTGCCATGCAAGGTACCAAATTCTCAAAACTATTGGGTTCTCAATGTGCCCAAACATAAATATAAAACGTTTGGTTCTCGTGCGTTTGCAGTTGCGGCTCCAACTGTTTGGAATAAACTTCCCATACATATTCGTAGTCTCGATGACATTAACACGTTTAAAACTGAACATAAAACGCATTTGTTCAATTTATATATGCATATCTTCCTTAACTTAAAATTTAACTCTTCTAATCTCACACTTTCATCTGAAATTTATTGTACATTCATGTGTTATTTTCCTTTTGTATTTCTATTTTGTAATTATGTTATGTCAGCGTTGTGGAATGTTTCCTATAACAGACGCAACGCTTTTATAAAAGAATACATTATTATTATTATATTGCTGCTGTCCTTAGCAACAGTTGTTTAATAGTAATTTATTAAATGAAAGTTTATATATCGTAACTAAAAGTTATAAGAGATAAATTTGTAAAAGTATTTTGCTGCAAAGATAGAAGTATATGAAATTTTTAAGTTCATATATGGTATTTAATTAAGGTTTTATGTGGTCAAATAACCATAAACTCATAGAGCTGTGTTATATATTTTCAAAAATAGTTTGTTGTTAGCCATATTGGTGTTCTTAGTAACAGTTGTCAAGTGGAAAGTTCTTTAAAGGAATGTTCATAATATGGAAACAGTAATAACTCATGTGATTAAATACTCATATAACCATTGTTATTTGGGATACATTTTTAAAACATCCTTGTCACAATGCAATTTTAATGTCTCTAGTTTAGGTATATCAAACCACAACTGTGTCACAATCTTTTACTTTATATACAAGTTTTAAATTATCAGCTTTCAATATGAAAACTTGTCTTATATCCACTGTAGGTCTTCCACCGGTCAAATCCAGCAAATAGCTCATTTCCTAATCTCAGTGGCAAAAGTCTCATGTAAAAGAAATATTGAGAGAGAGTGTAATGACGGTAAACGTTGCATTCCTCTTAAAAAATGGTGTGATAACAAGCCTGATTGTATGGACAAATCTGATGAGCACGATTGTTCCAAATGCACTGGTAAGTACAATTCTTCTTATGTCTTCAACTAGGTAAAAGTGTCTGACTTCAAATCTAATGATTCGGGTTCAAATCCGACTATTATATAGTAATTGTATTTGGGTTCGCATCTGTTTCTTATGTGTACTTCTATGACATAGTATATACGTTAAAAAATACTTCTAACTTGTATGCAATAAAAATATTAATAACTAAATAATGAAAAAAAACACTGCAATGGCATAGTATATTCAGTAGAAAAAATTGACGTGTAGTGAAAAGACTTAATTCTCTAAAAGACATCAGTAATTTAGTCATATTTCATCATCATCGTCATTTTTTAAAGGTCGGTTTATTTCCCTCTGACACGGAGTCGCCGACCCAAATTCTTTCCAACTGGCCACACCAATTTTTCATCGCTTTCTATCTTCATGATCTCCAAGTTTCATCTAACCTTCAATATTTTCTTACTGCCATAATTTTCCAGGGACCCTCTTTCCCTCGCCGTCCCTTCCACTTCCAGATTCCATGCCCTTTTTACACCACTTTTATCTTCCTCCTTTCTTAAGATATGACCACACCATTTTAGACAGCTGCATCTCATTACCTCTACAATGGACTCTCGCAGACCAAGCTTTTCCATCAACAATTCTGAATTAATTTTATCCCGCTGCTTAACTCAACATATCTTTCGAACCATTGCCTTTTCTGCTCTTCTTAAGATATTTTCTTCTATTGATCTTACTACCCATGTCTCTGCCGCATACAATTACTGGTCTTACTGGTCTAACACACATGCTATATATTTACCCCATTCATTGCTAGAGTCAGTCTATAGCCGCACAACACTGGTTCCAGATCTCTAAACCTTTTTCAGCCAAATCTCATTCTCTTTGTTACAATTTGCTGCCTCCTCCTACACTTAGTGTATCTCCCAGTAACAAAAATTCCTTCACTCTATCAAAGTCTTTTAACACCTCATTTTCTATATTCCCATGCTCTGTAACATTTCTATCAGTATCATTTCCCTGTATACATATTTTTTTCACTTGAAATTAGTAGTCATTAATATAGTGACTCTCTTCTTTACAGAGCATCTACTGTGGATTCACTTTTTGCACTTTCTGCAACGCAATCAGTTACTCATCACTCTTATATAAGGAATATGCATTGTTGGTATAAATGTAATGATTCCATCATCACTAAAGTCGTTTTTGATCTGCCTTTTAATTC